>JAQFXT010002356.1:0-12486 GCA_034683725.1 Strigamia crassipes
TACAAAAATTACAACATTTTATTACAAAAATTACAACATTTTATTACAAAAATTACAACATTTTATTACAAAAATTATAAAACTTAATTACAAAAATTACAAAATTTCATTAGAAAAATTTCAAACGTTTATAAAAAAATATACAAAATTAACAAATTTCAAAATTTTATTACATCTAAAAATCTAAATATTAAAAATTCATCTCAGTTATTCTAAATTTTTATAAGTCTCTTTTTAATCCAACCCCTGGCAACCCCGCAACATTATTTCTTCCAAAAAAAAAAAAACCCAAAAAAAAAACTTTTATTTGATTCTACCCTACAAGGAACTGCTGTAACACCACACTTGTATTTACACACAGGATGGGACCCAGAAATTTTTATCTCTCTTGTTATAGGTGCAATTAATTGCAATAATAAATAATAACTCCCCCTATCCACTTAAACCACTAATTATAACTTTTTTTTTTTTTTTAAATTCCCCCCAAAAAGGTGATGAATAATGAAACTATATTCAATTTATTACTAAACTTTTTCATTAAAACCAAAAAAAAAAGTTGATGAGGAGGAGGAGAGAAAAGAGGAAAAAATAGCAGTGTAAAATGCAGACTGACAATTATGCAAATCTAGCGTTCGAGCTAAAGTTACTGCACATTCCACCCATAAATTTTTTCCACAAAACGGGGGGAATAAGGGAAAAAAAAAAATTGACTTTGTTTCCAGTGTTGTCTTTCTCTGCGCTTTTTGGCATTTGAAATGCGCGTCTCTTGTTACTTGCTTATAATGAGGCAATTAAAAATGCCATTAATGTACAAGTCGGTGGCATTGGTTCACACTTTTCCCTCACTGTGCCATACATTAACAAGCTGATGGGATTTCTGTCTTGTTTCACTTTTTTTTTTTTTTTTTTTTTTTACCAGCAGGAGATTTGGAAATCGGAACAAATAAAAAAAAAAAAATTTTTTTCTTTTATTTTTTATTTTCTCCATTATCCCTTTGATTTAAACATTAGTTGAGTTTTTGAGCTGCAATTCTTGGGGTTCTTGCTATTAAAAAGATTTGCTCCGTCATTCTTTGTCTTTTTACTCTTTTAGCACATTTTTTACATTTACATGGGAATTATTTCATTTGCAGGCAAGCAACTCAGCACGCATGTGCTAATGCATATTTGTCATCCATTCACATGCTGTGTAAAGTTACATTTTTCATATTTTTATTGTAGGTGCCACGAATAAAGACCTGAAAATTACATTCCCTCAACTGGCAAAAATCTCAAAAACAAATTAACACAACACGAGAAATAACTAAGGCCGGCTCAAAAATCGTTTTTATTTTGGGCCAATAATGTAGCCAATATTGGACCAATATGTTATAACTAAAGACTGAAGCGCTAGTATTAACGCTCGACAACCCGAAGAGTCACACAAAACGCAATAAATCCTCATAAATCACCAATGCCATTCCGGGCTGACCAGAGACTTTAGGAATGACCTAGATGGGTCCAAAAGTGGACCTGGGGCTTGGACCAAACAGATTGGGCCAATATTAAGTGCGGTGTATTGACACCAGCCATGTTAGCTCAAACAATAGAACTCCTATTTTTTTCCCTGACAACAGTTGGTAACGATAAATAAATAGTTAGCCATCTTGGTTAAGATCTCAAAAGGAAGCAAGCTGTATCTTCTGTCTTCTCTTCGGGCTGACCAAAGACTTTAGGAATTACTACAATGGGTCTACGAGTAGATCCGGGGCTTGGACCTTAGCCGGTCTTGCGGCTGCCTTGCCGTTCGAAACCAAAATGGCGCCGAGACGTGGATCCGGGGCTTGGACCCTAGCCGGTCTTGCGGCTGTTTTGCCGTTCGAAACTAAAATGGCGCCGAGACGTGCCGGAGGAATTTTAGTTTTGGCTCGATGAAGTCAACTATTGGATTTTAAAAAGACAACGCCCATGCCACGCTCACTCAACGGCCCCCCAATGACTAATTTTTGAATTAATCTATGGCTGCTTGGTATTATTGCACTTTTAATGGTTTTATGACTCCAGATATATTTTTTTGTTTGTTTGTTTGTTGTGACATCGGATCAATGCATACGCCCCGGCTTTCTAATGGTATATTACTTTCTCTCCTACAAACCCACAACCCACAGGTTTAAAAGGATTTTCTTTCAACTGGTAATGGAATATTTGATGCCCTCCCAAAACCGAATTTAAACTTTAAATTCCAATTTTCCGTGATTGAAAAAATAAAAAAAATAAAAATAAAAAAAAGGATTTAATTATTTTTTTTTTTGTGTGTTTTATTATTTATTTTGCACCTGAAAACGGCGAAATTTGTTGATTTCCGAAGTGTGCAAAGTTGGGCTTTAGCTGTCAAGATTGAAACGAGCAGGTGAGATGGGTAGGCGTTACATTTTATCTCTCTCTCAGGTGTGGGAAGTAAGTGCTGAAAGCTTATTGGACTGCATTCCACTTGTGTCTGACTCATCATATTTACATTTTGTGCGTGAAATGGGAATTGTTTTCCCCTCCGTTCGCCCAACTTTGCAACTTTTCTCGCGTTTTTCGCATCTCCGCAGCTGGAAATTAATAAAATACGATATTTTATCTCATCATTTTTGCGAAGGCAAAAATCTGACAGACGATCTGTAAAAGCTCTCATTTTCGTGTCTAACTAGAACGCTGCAAGACAGGCGCGCCGTCAAATTGGAATAAGTTGGTGGCGTAATAAAATATGGATTAAGCTTTGTTAAAATGACAAATGTCGAGCAGAACTTGATTTAACCGCTAGTAATGTGTTTTTGTGCGCGTGGACTGGCAGGCGAGCCGACCGGGCTGCGAGCAACACAAAAGCTACCAAAAGCAATTTTTAATGAGGAATTGAATGCGATAAATTTTGGATGGTTTTTTTTTTTTTTTTTTTTTGTACGTTTGTTTGTTTTTGGGAAGAGTTGGGTGTTGTTTGAGATGGAATGCGCCGTCTGGATTGAATTTGCTGTCGGGATTCCCGATGTTGTTTAATGTAAGGGAAAGTTTGAGTCGGTTTTTTGGTGGAGATTTGGTCGATCGTGCGTCTGAAGATTGCTCGCGTGATGTATAATTTCTATGTATCGGAATGAATTCTTGCGATTTATATTAATGTTTGCGTTTTTTGTTTAAAATTGGATGTAGATTTTGAGTTTTTTTCTGCAAAAACAGCATTTTATTTGTGCGAAATGCATTTTAACATCCAAAATAAAACTTTTTTGGTAAAAGTTATCAAATGCAATATTTTGGTGTAAAATTACATTTTTTAGGTTTAAAATGCAATATGTAGGTCTAAAAAGGCACTATTTTGGTCTAGATTGCAATTTTTATGTTAAAAATGCAATATTTTGGTCTAAAATGGCAATTTTTAGGTTTAAAAATGAAATATTTAGATTTAAAAATGAAAAATTGAGTCTAAAAATGCAATTTTTAGGTTTTAAAATGCATTATTGGGCCTAAAAATTCAACATTTAGGTCTAAGAATTCATTATTTAGGTTTAAAAATGCACTTTTAATGTCTAAACATGCACTATTTTGGTCTAAAATGCAATATTTCGGTCTAAAAATGCATTTTCAATGTCTAAAATGACTTTTTGTGTGAAAAACTAAATTTCTCCAGCAAAATTTGCACTTTTTCTTACTGCAAATTACCCCTTAACTGCCTAACAACGCATTTATACAAAATCATCATGAAATGCGGATGAAAAGAATTCAAATCTCCATAAACCACAACCCAAAAAAAAAAAAAAAAAAAAAAAATTAAGAATTCACATATATAAATCGTACTACCAACCCCTTCCACAAAACCCATTTACTCCCAAACTAATACCTCCCATTTAAATTCAAACTTAAATTAATATCCCCGTCAAATTCCCCATTTTTAACATTTTTCCCCCCCAACAAATAACATTGATTAAACGTCAAAAAAAAAAAAAATTTAAAAAAAAAAAAATTTAAAAAAAAACAACATAAACTTCACCGCATGATGGAAACGTTGTTTGTGCCCAGCATAGACGTCCAGTTCAGCTTTAATGATGGCTAAGAATAATGTAATGTGTATTTGTGGCCAGAGATAGGTGTGAAGAATTATTATTGCATATTTTTTATTATTCCGACCACAGAACGTAAAGGGCCTGAAACCCGTTATTTAATTGGCTTATCTGCGCACATAGATTGTATATGAAAATGGCTGCCTTTATGCGTAGATGCGGGCAATATATTAACATTTTTATTTTCTTTTTTCCTTCTCTTTTTTAAGGAGTTTGGATTTAGTTAAAGTGGGGAATGCAAAAGAGCTCAACTGGGGAGTAAGTTATTTCGGGACACACCGGTTGAATTATGCAAAATATTGCGCTAAAACGACTAAAACGAATTTTAAAATTTCTCAAAAACTTTGAATTTGTTTTCATTTTATTTTATTTTATTTTATTTATTTTTTATTCAGGAAATTAAAGGGAAAGAGAGAGAAAGAGGGAATGTTGACATTGAATTTTAAGGAGTTTTTGGATCAAAAGTCAGAGCATGCATCGGCAGTTTGTAATGGAATTCGGTACAAGTGTGTGCCATTACTATCGTCTTATTGATATTTCAATGACAAGGTGTAACCAGAGTGAACACGTGCGGATTGCCAATATAGAGGACGGAAAGTAGGTGCAACTAAATATATATATATATATATATATAAGAAAGGAAAGTAAAAAAGAAAAAAAATGTTTTATTTATCACCACTTGGAGATACTACAGTAAAAACTGATTTATTTTATCTTGGGATAAAAACCGGGAAAGTAGTTCTTTGTTGCATTGTTTTAATAGATTTATTGATTAAAAGAGTGAATAATATCCAATGTCTGTTTACATTAATCGGGAACCAACGATTGGGAAAGTGATACGATGTAACTTCCTGTTTCGTTGCATTGTGGGATTGAGACTGAACGAGATTAAGTTTGCCGCCATTGTTTTAAACATTGTGTCGTACCATTGTTGGAAAATACTGATGAAAATCTTGTAAAATGGGATTTTTTCGGGGCTCCCGATGGGTGGGGGCCCCGGTTATCTTTTGTTTTTGAAATGTACGCGAGGTTTCGTTATTCACTTATAGAGGGGTCACCGAAACTTTTGAAAATTATTAGTTACCGATATGCGACATTATCGATACTTATTTTTTTTTTTGTTAATTGCGAATGTTGGCGACAGATGGTTTTAAATTTTTTTATTTATTTTTTTTTATTCGTTGGATGGCATGTAGGGGTCGTGAATGAAAAGTTGCGAGTATATTGAGCTCGGGGTGTTGGTTTGAGGTATGATATATTCACCTGGCGCATGAGAGAAATTGCTCGAGTAAATTCCCCAGCCGAGACTCGGGTTCGCATACGTAAGTAAGACGAAGCGAACGGAATTTCCATCGTTCGGTCGTCGTAGGAAAAATCACTTTGGGACTTTGCAAAGGAAGACGTTTTGTGCATTGCCAGGCCGGGATAAAGTCATCCGGGCTGGCAGCGCGCCAACGTCGCTTGGTATTTGCATTATTGTTATTGATAGCTGAGTTGCGTGTCAGCGAGAGAAAGAGAAATCAGCGAATACACCGCGAGAAATGCAACTTAGGACCGAAAACTAACGTGTCCCCAACTTTAGCCATCGATTCGATTCGATTATTTCTCAACTTTTAATAAACAAATAGAAGTTGTGCACTGAAATGCATGACGGCCTTCTAGGAGCTCATTTAGGTCCAGTTAAAATCTGAAAGACGTCGTTTTTCTGGCCTAGAATTTACGCGGATGAAGGAATTACGTCGTATCTTTCAAAATCAAGGACTAATGTGTCTCGCAACTTTAGCCGTTGATTCGATTGGATCATTTTTCAACTTTTACTAAACAAAAAGAAGTTGTGCATGAAATGCATGATGGCCTTTTAGGAGCTCATTTAGGTCCAGTTTCTGGCCTAGAATTTACGCGGATGAAGGAATTACGTCGTATCTTTCAAAATCAAGGACTAACGTGTCTTCCAACTTCAGCCGTTGATTCGATTGGATCATTTTTCAACTTTTACTAAACAAAAAGAAGTTGTGCATGAAATGCATGATGGCCTTTTAGGAGCTCATTTAGGTCCAGTTTCTGGCCTAGAATTTACGCGGATGAAGGAATTACGTCGTATCTTTCAAAATCAAGGACTAACGTGTCTTCCAACTTTAGCCGTTGATTTGATTAGATTATTTTTTAACTTTTAATAAACAAAAAGAACTTGTGCATGAGATGCGTGATGGCCTTTTAGGAGCTCATTTAAGTCCAGCTAAAACATGGAAGACGTCGTTTTTCTGGCCTAGAATTCATGCGGATGAAGGAATTATGTCGTATCTTTCAAAATCAAGGACTAACGTGTCCCCCAACTTTAGCCATCGATTCGATTTGATTATTTCTCAACTTTTAATAAACAAATAGAAGTTGCGCATGAAATGCATGATGGCCTTTTAGGAGCTCATTTAGGTTCAGTTAAAATCTGAAAGACGTCGTTTTTCTGGCTTAGAATTTACGCGGATGAAGGAATTACGTCGTATCTTTCAAAATCAAGGACTAACGTGTCTCGCAACTTTAGCCATTGATTCGATTGGATCATTTTTCAACTTTTACTAAACAAAAAGAAGTTGTGCATGAAATGCATGATGGCCTTTTAGGAGCTTATTTAGGTCCAGTTTCTGGCTTAGAATTTACGCGGATGAAGGAATTACGTCGTATCTTTCAAAATCAAGGACTAACGTGTCTTCCAACTTTAGCCATTGATTTGATTAGATCATTTTTTAACTTTTAATAAACAAAAAGAAGTTGTGCATGAAATGCATGATGGCCTTTTAGGAGCTCATATAAGAAGTTTATATCAGAATTACGTTGTATCTTGCAAAATCAAAGATTATAACCGTTGCAAACCCTCCTGGTAATGTCCGGATAACGGGATAAAATAAAGCCGGACGACGAAAAATTAGAATTTGATTAGGCAAGACAAATGGGGAAAATGACCGTGATTTGCGCACGTTAACAATGTCTGGGTAAAGTTTTAATTTTTGTTTGGGTTTTGTTTTCGTGCGAGCGAGACGTTTTGTATTCGCAGCGACGCTCCTGTTTAACCCATCGGAGCTCGGATTGACTGCAGCCGGCTCAACACCAGCCGCGTGTGATTTGCATTCTGATTGGTGGACCCCACCGGCATCCCACACCTTGAAATAGAGACCGGAGTGTGATAGACTCGTGGCCTCGAGGATCCATCGATGTGGGAGCGGAAACGGCGGTCCACAGTCGCACGAAATGTCCAATAGGAGGCGCTTTTTCGCCCAGGTGTAATTAGCGGTTGATTTATGCGCGCCGTTGGCAGCTGCTTTCTTATTGGTTCGGGAGTTGGAGTCGTTTGGATTTTTCCTCGTATTTGCTTTTAATTGATGTTTAATCCCGCTCTCATGTTGGGGTAATTATGAGCGAATTAGCATTGGAAACGAGGTGCCGTTTTGTGTGTGTACGTGTGAAAGGTGCGTTCGTGCGGGGAATAAGTGGCGTCTGGTTCTTTATTGGCGATAGTAATCTGCAATTATGTGGAATAATCGGCAAGAAATAAAGGGTTGTAAATCATGAAGGAAGTGACGTCAATTTTGGTTTTATTGTCGAGTTTTATTGTTCTGTGCTGGAATGGGACGGAATTGGGGAAACGCAAAAGGGGTTTTTAAGTGAGGTTATATAGTTGTCGGGAATCAATGTGAGGATTGGATTGAGTTTGAGGGCTAAAAATGAAATGAATGAAAAATTCGATCAAATGTTTTTTATTTTTATTTTTTTTTATTTATTTATTTGTTTTTAAAAAAAAATTAATTCGATTTAGTTGGTAAAGACTATTACGCAATTTAGGGGTGAGATTGAACCATCTGTGTTGAAAAAAGTTCATTTTGGCTGTAAAAATTTGCTTTTTGATTGTAAAAATGCACATTATACTTCAAACTAGACTATTTTAGGGTGAAAAATTGCACTATTACGCTTGAAAATGCATTTTTTTGGTGTAAAATGCATTTTTTTTGGTGTAAAATGCACTTTTTGGTTGTAAATAGCAATTTTTGTATGTAAAAATGCACTATTGGGATAAAAATGTACTTTTAGGATAAAAAATGCACTTTTAGGATAAAAAAAATGCACTTTTAGGATAAAAAATGCACTTTTAGGATAAAAAATGCCTTTTATAAGTGTAAAAGTTCACTTTATTACTGTAAAATGCAATTTATTGATGTAAAAATGCACTTTTTATGTGATAATTACACTTGTGAAAACATTCAGTTTTTTAGTGCATTTTTGTAAAACATGCATTTTATGAGTGTAAACATGCTTTTTTTTTTAGTGAAAACATGCATGTTTTAAAGCGAAAACGTGCATTTAAGTAAAAAACATGCATTATTTGAGCAAAAACATGCATCATTTGAGCAAAACATGCATCATTTGAGCAAAAACATGCATCATTTGACCAAAAACATGCATTATTTCACCAAAAACATGCATTATTTGACCAAAAACATGCATTTTTTACCGAAAAATAAATCGACAAATTGTCACACATTCCTCTTTCTTTAAAAAAAAAAAAAAAAAAATCTTTTGCAAACCCCCTTCCAAAAACCCCAACACTCCCAAAACCCTCTTTGCAAAACCCAAAATCCCAACCCCCACAAAAACCCACCAAAAAAAAAAAAAAAAAAAAACAAATCTAATTCCCCATCCACCATCCCACCAGAATATACACTACTCCCACTCCATTCTTATGTCTTCCAGCCACGACACGTTTTCGATCGGGATTAGGGGATAAGAAGCGGAGCGCAAACAGATTCCCGTGCCTTGGCACAAGTGCCAAGTGGCGCACGCACATCCACGCACATTGTCACCTCTAAACAAAAGCTATTTACCACACACGGATCGAATGTCAATTCCCTCTTCCATCATCAAATTGTGCTGGCCGACTGCCCAAAACACACAACCACTTCCCACCCCAAAAACGCGACGCGAATACTCGATCGTCACGAAAAGATGCTCGCCGACCCCCCCAACACGAGTGGCCTCTGATTACTCGTGACCCCTGCGGTCGTGTCGACGAATGCGCGTGCAAATGTGACCGGGCACCGAGCGGGGCTGAGCGGGGCCGCGCGGGGCCGCTAATTCCGGCTCGGGGGGGCCCCGCGCGATTTGGGGAACGCGCTCACGTCTTCGGCATTAGGGGTCAGGGGGAATCCGAGTGAATAGCGATGCAGATGGGTACATTCTTGGGGGTCCCCTTTTGTGTTTGTTGTTGAGAAATGCGGAAAATGCGCGCGCACTTTTTAATCGATCTTCGAAATGGACGAATTCCAGGGTTTTGCGCATGCGCGGCGCGGATTTCTTAATGAAAATCAAAGTCCCGCACCTGCTTGGGTGGGGTCGGGTCGGGGCACCTGGCGGAAGCACCCGGCGGGGCGCAATTGGGTCGAAATCGGACGAGTTGTGCGCAAATCGGTGGACAAATACCCCGTGATTACGCGCGAAAAGTGCGTCGAGATTCCGGTGATTTGCGCGCAAATTTCGACGATTATTTTGAATGTAAAAAAAAAAAAAAAACGGTTAAACAATGCACGAAAAAATTAATTTTTTTATTTTTTTCAAATTCATTTTGTGCGGATTGTTTAATAATTGTATAAATCTTTGGTTTAATTCGCGCGCGTAATGGAATTCGTGATAATAAATCAAATAAAAAGAGGAAAATGCGAAAAATTTCTCTCCCATGCTTTTCCGTGAGTGAAAATGTAAAAAAAAAGAAGAAATTTAATTAATAGTCCTGTATGGGGCCTATTAGGGGCCCTAGAAGTGGTGATGATATAGTATAAATGTCATCCGAAGCGAATAAATAATGCGGCGGACATTTTTCTCTTTTGTAAAAAAAGAAAAAAAGGAAAAACCAGTTTGAATTTTTATCTATTTTTCTCTTTTGTGTCAGTGTTTTGAGTCTGTGGGTGGCACTGTCCGTCCTTGGTGCCGTTGACGTCAGCTATCTGTCTTCGGCCGGCTCACGCAGTGGGCCCACTGGCAAAACATGGCGTGTAAACTCGGTTGGGTTCTCGTGTTCGGCGGCTCCTGCGGTGTCCGAATGATATTTTTTACCCATTGCAATCATTGGTTCGTGTGCTGCGTCCACTTGCAGGGGTCAGCGGGCCTGACAAATGAAATATCACGTGCGATTTGTAAACTGGGAAGCCGGAACCCGACGGGCCCCCCGATGGGCCCCCCGGTGGAGCCCTCGGTGGCCTTAAAATTACAAATTCTTCACGTTGAGTTTTTTTTTAAAATAAAACAATGGGCACTTGCCTAAAAGGCCCCAGATTTTAAGGGGCCCCGTTTAAAAAAAATTTTATTTATGTAAATTGATGGACCCCATGCCCACAGTGAAAATAATTTAATTTATTTGAGTAACAAACACGGGGTACTTACCTACAGGGTCCCAGATTTCTAGGGGCCCATTTAAAAAAAATTATAAAACATTTTATTGGGTTTATTTTGGTTACATTTCATGGGCCCCTATGCGCGGGGCCGACAGTGGAAATAGTTTAATTTATTTGAGGAAAAAACGCGGGGTTCCAGATTTCTAAGGGCCCCATTTAAAATATTTTATAAAACAATTGTTTATTTTGGTTTTATTTTATTTGTATAAATCAGTGGGCTCCTGTGGGGCCCTCGGTGGCTCTATAATCACAAATCTTTACATTTTGTTTTTGTCTTAAAAAAAACACGGGGCCCCACATTTCCAGGGGCTCATTTAAAAAGATTTATAAAACATTTTACATGGTTATTTCATTCAGTTTAATCGGTGGGCCCTCATGCTCAGGGCCCCAAATAATTTAATTTATTTGAGTAAAAAAAAAAAAACACGGGGCCTTCTTTTATAGGGCCCCAGATTTCTAAGGGTTCCATTTAATTTAATTTATTTAATTTTTTAAATAATTTTTTTTTTTTTAATTTTTATTTATATAAATTTGGGTCCCTTCATGCGCGGGGGCCCACAGTGGGAATAATTTAATTTATTTGAGTAAAAATTGCACCGCGAGACTGGGCCCTTTTATGGGATGTTGTTTGGGCTTATCTTGATGGGTAATGGCAGTTTTATTTCGAGGGTTTGTAATGGATGGTGATAGTTTGAAAAGTTTTTAATTTCGACTTTTCTGCGCGGTAAATAAAGGTGAGGGGGTCAATGGAAATCGATGGGGCTTGGGGATGTATAGTTTGTTGTCAGGAGCAGCACTGGCACGGTGGTCACTGTTGGTGAAAGGAATTGTTTTAAATGGTCTCGTAAATTCAAGTTACCAGTCAACTTTTGAAAGCAAAACAAAAAAAATTTTAAAAAGATTTTTAATCCTCTTAATCCATATTTATGAGCGCCGTTGATGTCACTAACTGATACAATATGTTTTATTACTGAATTTTAAAAAATAAATTTGAAATTAGTTTAAAAGTTTTGATATTTTATCAAATTTTTATCAAGTTAACATTTTAAAACGTTCAAAAACGTCTAAAAAACGTCTAAAAACGTCTAAAAAGCGTTTAAATTGTATCAACGGTGATTTATTGCGCGATTCGCCACCAGATGTCGTTTGAAACGAATCAAAGATGGCTTTTAATCGGCGGTAAAATCGGCGATAATTCGTCGAAAATAATCGATTTTATTCGAATTTCGACGTGTTTTCGAGTGGTATTTCCACTAGGATCCAATCTCGGAGCTTAGAGTTGTATTATTTCGCTTATATTGCTGCAGTTGCAGGTACGACGAGCAAACAGATGGAAACATGTTGGTTATGCAGTGGGGCCGCATCATCTAGGGAAAAATGTGACATTTCAACAGTTGAAACAACTAGATTAAATCCATACCAACGTGCCACTGGTGGGACCTTGGCACAAGATTGAAGACAATCTCAAAAGAAACAAAAAGGGGAAAAGAAAAACATTAAAAATTAATCCCACTGCACCTATACATTTTTACAGCGCATTTTTCCCGTCCATTTTATTGTTTCTATTACTGCTTTTTTATGTTGGCTGTGATAAAATTTTATTTTATTTATTTATTTTTTTTCTGCTTTTTTTCCAGGTGTTTGAAATCGATCACAGGATTGTTGTGTCAGATGAAGAAGTTCACTACCACATTTTTATAACAAGGTAAAAAGAAATTATTTTGTTTTGGCCAAATTTAATGCTCACTAAAATATTCTAAAATAAATTGTTAAGAAACTGGAACCGAAAGTGGGTTCACAACTGAATCCCGATCGGACCATGAACCAAGGATAACATGGACACGTTTCCATGTGTTCAGATCGTTATGCCACCGGTGGCACCACATGCAAACCGCTGTGCACTCTGGGAGGCCTTTCCGTAGCAAGTTTTTAGTCTGAAATTGAATGTTTTAGACCAAAAATAAATTCTGTAGACCAAA
>JAQFXT010002357.1:0-12478 GCA_034683725.1 Strigamia crassipes
ACATTTTTAACGTAAAAATTACATTTTTAACGTAAAAATTACATTTTTAACGTAAAAATTACATTTTTAACGTAAAATTTACATTTTTAACGTAAAAATTACATTTTTAACGTAAAAATTACATTTTTAACGTAAAAATTGCAGTTTTATTGGGGAAATTGCTTTTTTTTCTTAATTTATTTGTAGGATCCAGAAGGACCTCGTGCATGCGGTTATTGCGGATTGCGATTTTTCCAAGAAAAGCATCGAATATAAGAAAATGAATTGTACGATATAAATAGGCTTAAATTATTTTTATGGATATTGTTAGTCCGCATAGTCAGGATGAAAAATAACAAGAAGTTATCGCGATTTTGTGTGAAATTCCGATAAATTTTAATGATTTATTGGGATTAAGTGTTAAATTACGAAATTTACTAATGTTATATCGTAATTTTGTGTGAAATTAAGATGATTTTGTGATTGTATAATTTTTAACTTTTGATGCATCATGAGGTATAAGTTCCACCAATGGCGGATTGGCGGCAGCCAGGCTCGATATGTGGCCATCTGGAATAATTCATATGCTGAATTATTTGTGAATTTATTACAGCTGGATAAAAACAGCTAGAAGACTCATTTTTACCGTGGAAATTGCATTTTTTTTTAAACATGAAAATTGCTTTTTTAACGTAAAAATTGCATTTTTAACGTAAAAATTGCATTTTTAACGTAAAAATTGCATTTTTAACGTAAAAATTACATTTTTATCGCGGAAAGTGCATTTTTAACGTAAAAAGTACATTTTTATCGTGGAAAGTGCTTTTTTTTTACGTGAAAATTGCATTTTTAACGTGGAAATTGCAGTTTTATCGTAGAAATTGCTTGTTTTTATGTGAAAATTGCATTTTTAACCTGAAAACATGAAAATTGCTGTTTTATCGTAAAAATTGCACTTTTATTGTAGAAATTCCTTTTTTTTTACGTGGAAATTGCATTTTTAACGTGGAAATTGCATTTTTACTGTGGAAATTGCATTTTTTTTAAACATGAAAATTGCTTTTTTAACGTAAAAATTACATTTTTATCGTGGAAAGTGCATTTTTAACGTAAAAAGTACATTTTTATCGTGGAAAGTGCTTTTTTTTACGTGAAAATTGCATTTTTAACGTGAAAATTGCATTTTTAACGTGAAAATTGCATTTTTATCGTAGAAATTGCTTGTTTTTACGTGAAAATTGCATTTTTAACGTAAAAATTGCTTTTTTTTACGTGAAAATTGCATTTTTTTAAACATGAAAATTGCTGTTTTATCGTGAAAATTGCACTTTTATTGTAGAAATTTCTTTTTTTTTACGTGGAAATTGCATTTTTAACGTGAAAATTGCTTTCTTTTCACGTGAAAATTGAATTTCTTTTAAACATGAAAATTGCATTTTTAACGTGAAAATTGCATTTTTATCGTAACAATTACATTTTTAACGTGGAAATTGCAGTTTTATTGTGAAAATTGCTTTTTTTTTTTACGTGAAAATTGCATTTTTAACGTGGAAATTGAAGTTTTATCGTGAAAATTGCATTTTTAACGTTGAAATTGCTTTTTTCTATTAATCACCCTTGGTATTCGGCAGCAAATAATTGGCATTTTGTTATTCGGCTTTTCCAGTATTCGGTGCAACTCTAATAAAAAATATCACCATTTTATAATCAACGCAACAACATTCAACAAAACCCCAAAAATGTTCCAAATTAAAATAAAATCAACTATCAGATTATAAAACATTTTTATTAAGTACATTTATAATAAATAGCGTTTACTTAATAATAAAAAAAATTTAAAAAGTATTTGGGTACAACTTTTTTATATAAATTTTCATAAATCTTACCCTAATAGAAAATAAAAAAAGAATACATAGCTTGGAATATAAAAATAGTGCAACCATTTGGCACAAAAAAAACCTTACACATTTAAGGCACAAAAAATAAACCACCTGTTTGCATCCGAAAAATATCCTCCAAAACCACTCTAATCTCTACGACAAGCTACAATAGTCGACACTAAATACAAACAACTATTAATCAAACCCAAAATCTAAAAAAAAAAAAGAATAAAAACACAAAATTAAACGAAAAAACTTCAAAAACAAACAACCACATTTTCCTCTTACCGCAGCCGCCATTTTGACATCGTGGTCAATTTCCCGCGTGGTATCCTTCCGCTTCTGCAACTCAATCACGTAAGCAACACTCGCGATCAAATACAGAAAAAACGCCATTCCGTGGTAAACATACTCCTAAAATTTAAAAAAATAATAATTTACCGAACCACTAACGAGAAAACTCGCACTTACAAAAGCGGTTTTGGGCAAAATCGACGCGGTCGTCATCGAAATGAAACTCGAGAAAATCAACAAAAACGTCGTGACGAGACACGCGACGGCGACCAAAATAAACACCAGATCGACACGGAAATCGAAATCATACCGATACTTGGTCTGCCAAAACGTCGAATAGTGCGCCGAAATACCCACGCAAACTATCCCGATGACCTAATAAATAATTTAAATGTTACGGAGATTATTTATTTGGCGCGCGGCCAAAAAAGGGCGCCAAAATGGTCGCATTTTAAAATTGTTATAAACGGTTGATATTAAATACCAGTTGGAGTAGTTTGATGATGCCGGAAAGGTCCTTGAAGACGCCCACGTTGAGGATTATAGCTGAGGAAGATGATGAGGTTATGGTGCGAGTCACTGTCACACTGTGGTTGGGCATGGTTGAAGTGGGGAGAAGGAAAAACGAGGTTATTAGAGCGCGAGGGTTTGTGCGAGTTTGACAACGCCCTGTGTTGTACGCATGTGCGAAGTGTTAGCCGGATGGTAAAAGGTGTTAACGGAACTCTGACACATCATTAGTTCATCATCACGATTTTTTAAGGAATTAAAATGTTTACGCTTTTAAGCGTAAAGGGAAAAATACTCAAAAAGTATTTGCGAATATTATCAACTAAACCGATAAATATTATTAATTTAGGGGAATATCGGAATAGTTTAAAGATGGCGGCAATTTACAGGTTTCTCCATTCGACCGCTGGGAAATATTCATCTGCAGATAACCAGAGGATGCAAGGTACTAGTATATATCATTGGACTACACAAATGATGCTCTACAACTTGTATTTGGCCATGGACGCCATGTGTTTCTGGTCGCAACGCACGATAAATGCAATAAACCACACGAAGACGCACTATTTAATGAAAGTTTTCTTTATTAATTCGGTTTGTCTAGGGGTCAGTGCACCTAGGTGTGATTTCCTTCTTGCGTGGAGTTCCTCAACTCCGTTCTAAGTTCCTGAGTGCTGGTCACGCATTCGGGGACCACGTGGCCAGCAAGTTCCATATGATTTCTAACGCGCCTTGCTTGTCCTATAGCGTGGCGCACACAACTAGGATGCTCGGGTCCCTGTGGCCCGCAGAACGGACACACAAAGCCAGAAGTCGCCGTGCATCGTGTCGGATCTGGTGCGGACGCGTGAAACAGACCACCAGGGTCTTACGCGTGCCGAGTCACGGCACAGACTGACTCTAAGAAGTCGAGTCACAGTACAGACTGACTCTAAGAAGTCGTGTAGACTTCGTGCATGTGACTTCCGGCTATTGCCATTCCCTGTGTCTGATTGGCCACAATCGGACCGCAGCTTCACCTATTGCTAGGGAGCCGCAGAGAGGACCGCGAATGGAGAAATATCCCAAAATAGAAGAGCACTATGTATTAGGAATAAAACTTGTGTATAACAGCAGTTGCTGTTCCTTTTCCTGGGCTGCACCCTCAAGAAAAAGAGAAATAGTTCAAGTAGGCGTTTAGTTGTAGGCGTTTAGTTTTAAGAAAAAAGAATCCCATAACAACAAAATACTTTTAAATTGTTTTTTAAACAGAATTTAAAAAACTGTATTACAAATGTAATTTCTAACAACTAATGTGAATTTTACCTACGGTATTTAACATGTAATAACCAGACTGTCCCTTTAATGTTATAAGACGAAAAAATGAAATGTTGTTCGAAAACTTAATTAGTGTTGCTTAATGAATTACTTATCCCATATTTACTTCAGGCTTGTGAGTACCATCTGTGTTAATTTTTAATTTAGTTTGAATTTTAATGCAAACTGTACAATGCTTGTCATAAAAAAAGTTTTGTATCAATTTTCAATTGCGTAATCTTCGCAGGTAATTTGAAGCCTAAAATAAACAAGAGTCATTCTAATGTTGCCAGCTGGTAATAATACCTGGAACACATGTGGAAAAGATGACCAGTAAAAAGAAATCACGTAATAATACAGTTGAACCTCGTTATAACGAATTTTTGTTTTCACGAATTTTTTTAGATGACTCGATTTATTTCCCATAGAATGCCAAGTTAAAAAATTTCGATGTAACGAATTTTGATATTACGAATTATTCGTTATGAAGAACAAGTTTTTAAGAACTTTCTAATACCCGCAAGCCCTTTTTATAACGAATTTTGAAAATTAATCACATGACTCACTCGTTTATATGCTGTGTGTGGCTTTGTGTGGTGTTCTGCGGGCCACTGGTACCTGAGCATCCCAGTTGTGTGCACCATGCTGTAGGATAGGCAAAGCGCGGTAGAAATCACTTGGAACTCGCTGGGCACGCGGTCAGAAACTTAGGATGGAGTTGAGGAACTCCACGCAAGAAGGATATTACACATAGGTGCACTGGTCTCTAGACAAGCAACATAAATAAAAGAAACTTCATTTAAATAGTGCGTCTTGTGTTGCTCTTTGTAGTTTATCGTGCGTGTTGCAACCAGCAACACATGGCCGTCCCCTTGACTACGTGACATCTGTGGCCGAACACTCACAACTTAATCTAATTTAACCATTTCCGGGAGTTAAGACTGGTATCGTTCAACTCAGCTCCTCGAGCTCTACCCAAAAAAAAAAAATTTTTGTCATTATCTATCCTTTGGCACACAGGCATGCTGTCGGATACCCACACTCTAATCGCGCTGGTTGGCTTTCCGGCTATACAGTAAAGAATACTGCATTTACGGTATTATAGTTTTATAATTGCAAATGCATTGTCACCATACATTTTTCAATACTATTCTAAAATGCATTATTTAATGCACAAATAACATGCTTAACATCTGCGAAATGCTGTACATTTTGGAATGCATCAATGTAGATTACAAAGTATTTTTGCACCATGTGGGAAGATGCACAACGGAATAATTAGCATCTTGCTGGTTATGCGGCTCACACAGTCAGCAGTTGGTCTTTAAGTTGGGCATATGTATACGCCCGGCTTCACATACAATACCTTCGGCTTTTCAGCAGTTGGTCTTTGGGTTGTGCTGTAACAAACAAAAAAACAATAGTCCATTTAAAATAAATTAAATAGGATTTGGACTTTGCACCTTGTTTATTGCAACCATGAATTACATCTTTTAAGAATAACAAATAGTAAACACTTAGAACACATTTTTGCCAATTACAGTAACGAACTACTGTCCACGTAGAAATAATGATAAATCGACAACAACCATGCTTAAAACATAGCAGACGAAAACAGCAGTGGCGGATCTAGACTTATTGGGGCCCTGAGACTAGGAGGCCCCTCAACATACTTAGCGGGCTCCCCGAGGCCTCGATATAATTAGCAGGCCCCTCAACCTACTTAGCAGGTGCCGTAACATCCTTAGCAGGCCCCTCGACATACTTAGCGAGCTCCCGAAGCCTCTATATACATAGCAGGCCCTTTCACATACTTAACGGGCCCCTCAACATACTTAACGGGCCCCTCAACATACTTAGCGGGTTCCTCAGCATACTTAGCAGACCCCTCGACAAACTTGGCAGATCTATCGACATACTTAGCAGGCCCCTCGACATACTTAGCAAGCTCCCGAAGCCTCTGTATACTTAGCAGGCCCCTCAACATACTTAACGGGCCCCTCAACATATTTAGCGGGTTCCTCAGCATACTTAGCAGGCCCCTCGACATACTTGGCAGATCTATCGACATACTTAGTGGACACCTCAACGTACTTAGTGGTCCTCTCAATGTGCATAACGAGCTCCACGAAGCCTCGATATACTTAGCGGGCCCCACAACATATTTAGTGGACACTTCAGAATACTTAGTGGACACCTCAGCATACTTAGTGGACACCTCAGCATACTTAGTGGACACCTCAGCATACTTAGTAGACACCTCAATGTACTTAGTGGTCCTCTCAACGTACATAACAAGCTCCACGAAGCCTCGATAAACTTAGCAGGCCCCACAACATACTTAGTGGACACCTCAGCATACTTAGTGGTCCTCTCAACGTACGTAACGAGCTCCATGAAGCCTCAATGCACTTAGCGGACCCCCATAACATACTTAGTGGACACCTCAGCATACTTAGTGGACACCTCAGCTTACTTAGCGGGCCCCACAACATACTTAGTGGACACCTCAGCATACTTAGCGGGCCCCACAACATTTTATATTTTTTCCTGGGGGCCCTTGTATCGGGGGCCCTGAAGCTTAAGCCTCATTAACCTCGTAGTAGATCCGCCTCTGGAAAAGCGCCAATTGCTAACTCAAGTCCCAACACTTCGTCCTTGGCCACAGTCAATATTTACACGTGTGACGTCATGTGCCTGGTGAGATGATGCCTCTCCCGAAAACTCTCGTGGCAAATATTACACTTGAGCTTCTCGTCCCGTCGCTTCTTCGCCGGATCGATCTCCCTCTTGTGGTGCGACCTCATGTGGTATACCAAGTCACTCGTCATCCGAAACGAAGCGTTGCATTTCGCGCACCAGTTCTGCGCCGGGAAACTCAACGCGGTCAACGACGGCGGCATCAGCGTCGTCACGGGCGGCGCGACAAGTTTATCCATCTGAGCCTGGCCGAACGACTTGCCATACAACGGCAGCTTGTAATGAGCATCCGCGTACATGCTCGGCCTACCCGCCACGCTCATCTCGCACGGCGCCGCCATCTTGATGACGTCATTCACGAACGGCTCGTGTATGAATTTATTCGTCGGTAGAAAAGCACTGGGTAAACTCGACGGAGGTGAACTCGTCGCGGCGGGTAGGAGACTCAGTCCCAGGGGTAGCGAATAGAGGGGTTTGAGCGTCCCAATTGCGTCCACCAATGGCCGTTGGGCGCCGTTTTTATTCACCTTTTTAAACGCCGAGCCCCACTGGTCTTGGCGCGGCACTTTGTTTCCGCCGTTGTCACTGGATGGCGCCACCGGTCCGCAGGGATCGTTTTCGTCAGTGTCGCGCTTCAAGTCTCGTTTTTTCGCGTCTGTTTCGGTCGATTCGTTTTTGCGTTTTGCGTTGTTATTCTTTTTTTTATTGCTCACTTCCGAGTGGCTGGAACAACTGAGGAAATCGATCGTGAATACGCTCGACGCCGGCGATAACTTCTTCGGAGCGGTGGTTTTAGGACTCGCCGAGCGAGGGCGCATTTCCGGTATGGCGTGCCGTCTGTGCTCGCACCTGTAAGCCACGTGAGATGCGCACGCATTCGGGAAGAGGAAGTCGTCGGAGCAGAATGGGCACGAGAATTTGCCGTCGCCTGAAGAATAGTAATTTATTAAAACGCCATTTTTGTTTGAATGTTTATTTTTATTTTTATTTTTTTTAACCTTTGAATAGGAATGTGGATTGCGGTGAAATTCCGAGGGCTCGGGCGACCTCGGTTCCGTACCAGACCAGCAATTCTTCGTCGGTTTTGACGGGTCGCGTGGTGCGGTAATAGAGACGTCCTTCGTGGGCCACTATCTCTAGGTTCTGTTCGTGCTCGTCTCGTGCGGACTGCACGTGCAGCATCCACTCGCAGTAGACGTCGCTGACATCGGTTTTGCGCAGATCGATCTGAGAAAGTTAGGAAATGTTATTTAGGTGCGGTCAAAGTTTTTGTTTGTTTATATTGTTTTATGTAGGTTAGGAAGACCAGCAATGCTCGAAAACGTTTTGGGTAGGGTTGTACCGAATATTCGGTTTGTATACGGTTATTCGGCTTATTCGGCCAAAAAACCGAATACATAATAATAAGAAAATCACAATTATTTGCCTTTTTTTAATTTAAATTTTACCTATTTAGGGTTGATAATAATAATAATTTCCAGTATTCTTAGTTGAATTTTCTGCGACAACTTTATATTTATAGAAAATATTGCATTTTCTAGATAAAGGATACATTTTTAGCTTAAAATAGCATTTTTTACGTAGGAAGTATCATTTTAAACATAGAAATGGTTATTTTTCAACAAAAAATGGCTGTTTTTAAGCTAAAATTTCTGTTTTTCAACAAAAAATTGCACTTATTTTATTATTCGGTTATTCGGCCGAATATTCGGCCGTGGTATTCGGCGCCGAATATTCGGCCGTGGTATTCGGCGCCGAATATTCGGCCGTGGTATTCGGCGCCGAATATTCGGTATTCGGTTATTCGGCTTATTTGGTATTCGGTACAACCCTAGTTTTGGGTAAAACACATTTTCGCGTATACTTTAATATGTCAAACGCGTAGTTTATAACCGACGATAGTTACGCGTAACAAGAAGTTTTATACTTCAGCGTTAACGCGCGAGTCTTAAAGTAGGTTACAATTTTTGGTACTGCTACGATGCAACCAGCTTGTGTTGCGTCAATTTTTTTACGTTGCATCTAGTATGAACACAAGTGTGAACCTACCTATAAGCACGAACGCTACAACACACAAATTCACGACGCACTAGCCCAGTGCTTCTCAAAGTATGTCATGTCACAGAACGGTATTTTTTTGTCCCAGTTACATATTCAGTTGCAGTGAAATTTTTATGGAACTACCACTGAAGTAACATTTAAGTAAAAACAAACTCAAATTTTATTGGGAGAGATGGGCCTGTTTATTTTTTGTACTAATTTTTTCATTTGTCGGTTCACTAATTTTTACACGTTTTGACGTTTTAGTCAGTTTTGATACATTTTCATCAATACTTTTTCATTTTTTACCTGTTTTAATCCATTCAAGACTGTCTAAAATGTGCAAAAAATTTTAAAAACGGGTAGAACATAAGAAAACATTGATGGAAATGTAACAAAACTGTCTGATACAGGTTAAAACGACGAAAACATGTGAAAATTACTCAAATATAATGTATCAGGTCTAAATCAGCTGAACACAGCAGTGCTGTTACGCTGGGGCTTTGCCTAAGTAATTATCAGTTAAAAATTTAAAAATTATAAAAATGTAATTTATTTCTAAAACAACCTGATGCTAATGAACCAAACTTATTCGCGGACCAGTAGCCACTGGCTCGCGGACCAGCACTGGTCCGCGGACCCCACTTTGAGTAGCACTGCACTAGCCTAATCATTTTCTAGGCGACGTCATCCGAAACTAGATTTAAACGTAGGCTAGCCCAAACTTTCTGGTGCGAACGAGGTGGGCACGTGCACGACATTTAAACAACAAAACACATTTAACTGAATTCAAAATGGATGCCACACAAGTTAGTTCGAACTTCCAATTGTCGTAATGCCCAGTAGCCCATTTATTGATACCGATCAACCGGTGACGTGGCCCCCTACCGGATTATCTCAATCTGCTCCCGCCATCGGAATTTACCTACGCGATTAGAATACAAAGCGTCCATCCTTGCAGAAAGCGGAGCCATCTGGTATCAAATCCAAAATCGTCACTGTGACCAAACATGTTTCCCAAGTTAATCTTCCCTGACCTTGTCTCGGATGAGTCAAAAGTTTTTTTTTTTTAATGTCCAGATCTCTAAATCTTACATTTCGAAACAATCCACCGCCATCTTTAATCATTTGGTATTCAGATTGTCAAGTTCTTCCGTTGTAATTGTAACTAAAGGCTACGGGTCTTCCATCTTGCAATATTTGTTTTTATTTTTTTTATTAATAACGACTCACCTTTAATATTTGACTGGGACTTCTCACATCGACGCACCTTAACCCAATCAACACCAACGGATCCAGAGAACCCAAATTTCCGGGCATGGGCCCCACCACCAAATCCGGATGCAGATCGCACTGCGAAGCAACGCTCAATAACGACTCCACCATTGTCAAACCTGAAAATAAACAAATAAATAACCGTTGTTGGTACTATGTTTAGGATAACAATATGCAGTAAAATTATAGTCAATTTTAAGTTATAAATATTGTAACGTAAAAATATAAAAGTTCAGTTCGCGCTCGCGCTTTCACGTTACAGTTATAAAAGTCGACTTAGCTTACAAAGTCACGTGATTTCCGAAACTAGGAACTGTTTCTTATATTAAATATAGATACAATTTCCGTTTTAACTAATTCGAAACAATGCCGCAACTTTATTATCGCGAATTGAAATGATTTCCAAAGGAAAATAACGAGATAAACGGTAACGCGCGCTCCTCTCGCGAATGAAGCGGAGAATTCAAAATGGCAGCGAACGAGGTCATTGCAAATTGCAATTTTTGGTCAGTGACGTCGCGGTGACGTAAATAGTGGAAAATTACCGGATCGGCTACGCTATTTTTCGATATAGCGTAAGCTCCGTTAGACTTACGAGTTTTCCACTATGGTTATAGGCGTAACGGGGGTTTTTATAACGTAAAAGTACGTGGCGCAATTTAATATCTCGTTATTTTTCAGTTTACGAGCGTGATACGTATGTGCATTGTAGTAGAGAAGAGAATAAAATGGTGTACACGGATGAATATTATGAGTAGGAATTTATTCTACGGAAATAAATAAATAAATAAATAAATAAGTAAATAAAAAGACAGATTTGGAGAAATGGCGGCTCGGGTATTTTGATAAAATGAAAGTGGGATATCAAGTACATGCGTCCAGATGTAAATGTAATTTCCAACTTGAGTTGTTGGCACGAAATTGAGCTATTAGGCTTGTGCATGGCCCTAAGCTTGATGGACCGGAGCGTCTTTACGTCGAGAGTTTGATGTATTATTTATGCGCACAAATGAGTGGCGCCCTCGCGCCTTCTTTGCGCCTATAGTGCCAGTGGCACGGCCATTTGCTTGAGTACCCATAAATTGGGATCCCCGCTGCTTACGGGGTTGCATAAACACGCCGTGTTGGGGTATTTCACACTCTGCGAGACACCAAAGGCTTAGATTTTTGTCGCCATTTTTTTTTTTTTTTTTTTTTTTTTTTTTTTTGTGCCATCTTTTTATTTATTTGCAACGATGTGTTTTGTTTCCATAGATAAGCGCGCAAACAGTTTCCCTCTGTCATTTTGCCTTATCTTTTGCGATTTACGCGCCACACGTTTGCAAATGTGGCAAACAAAAGTAACGTATGAAAATTGACGATTTTTTTTTTTGGAATTAATAAAAATAAATTTTTTTTTTAAATCCGTTTTGAGTTATTCAAATCTCGATACGGTTTTAGGTATTAAATAAAAATTTTAAAAAGATTTTTTTTTTTTTTTTTTTTTTTTAAATTGTATTGGGATCGAACTTCATTGCAAATTCAGCAGTCGATGCGTGAATGTAGGCAAGCATGTCCGCGCGCATGCGCAGAAATATTTTATTCACTTTTCGGTGGGGCGGGGGATTTTTTTTTTTTTTTTTTTTTTCGATTCCAATTTTCTTTACATATGTTTGATTGAGTGACCTTTTATGGAAGAAAATCATTTGTCTATTGTGTACAATTGCATGCGCAATAATAAAATGAATTTATGCGGGAAAGACAACCGTTAGGGGCCGACTTGGAGGATTATGAAAATCGAAAATAAAAAAATAAATAAAAAATTCCGTCCAGATGTGGTGATCATAGCCCCCAGATGTGGACATCCACTTCGCGGGACCTAATTCACTCTGTATTGATGGACACATTGATTTTGATTGATTCAAACGCATGCGCAAACGCGTTTTTAGTTTTTCTATAAACCCAAAAATAATTTTTTTTAAATTTTAAACTTTAAAAAGAATAAAATAAAAAAATTTTAAATTATAAAACTCGACGATTTTTTATTCATTTTTTTTTATTTTTCCGAAAATAACTGATTGATTGATTCAAACGCATGCGCAAACTCATTTTAACTTTTTTTATAAACCCAAAAATAATTTTCCAAAATTTTACACTTTATAAAGAATAAAATAAAAAAATTATAAATTATAAAACTCGACGATTTTTCATTCATTTTCTTTTATTTTTCCGAAAATAACTGATTGATTGATTCAAACGCATGCGCAAACTCATTTTAACTTTTTCTATAAACCCAAAAATAATTTTCCAAAATTTTACACTTTAAAAAGAATAAAATAAAAAAATTATAAATTATAAAACTCGACGGTTTTTCATATTTTTCTTTTATTTTTACAAAAAAAAAACTGATTGATTGATTCAAACGCATGCGCAAATTTATTTTAACTATTTTTATAAACCCAAAAATAATTTTCCAAAATTTTACACTTTATAAAGAATAAAATAAAAAAATTATAAATTATAAA
>JAQFXT010002358.1:0-12478 GCA_034683725.1 Strigamia crassipes
ATCCTTTAATCCCCTTTCTCAAAATAAAATAGGGGCATTCTGAAATTTGATTTAACAAGTGTGTTCAATCGAGAATTTACTTTTTTAAGTCACTTTTTTAATTCATTTAAGGAGAAGACAATTCACCTTCCCGAGATTGAATGCAACTATTATTAACCTAGGTGGCATGTCAAAACATGTTTAAACCAGGAAAATTGTAATCGTTCCTGGAAAAGTATGATGCTGCACATGCGCAGATGGATTATTCAAAAGTAGTCAGAAATGACTGACCAAGGCTAGCAATGTTTGGTAACCAACCATGGCTGTGTGAAGATTAAGAAAGTTGTCTCACAGAACAGAAAGTGAAAATTCTCATAAATCAAAGGCAAAAATATTAACAGATTACACTGCTTGTGTGAACTCATGTATATACGTCCAGGTGTGGAAAAAAATTGTCTCGTTCAGCAGGGGGTTTCATTAATCCGGTTGATTTTGCGACTGTGCGTGGTGAACGATTTTGCAATTTTGTGTTTGTCACGTGACATCTGTTCCACCAATCACATACATAATTACTAAAGTACGAGAGAGTGGAAATTCAAAATCCCAAAATTGTCTAAAAGGAATTTTTTGCGATATTGACGAGCAATTTTGAGGCTCATCAAACTCAAAACAAAATGGAAGCGGCCAAGCTCGATCTAAGCGGCCGACTTAAATTACTGTGTTTGCTCTCATAGAACGCGGGTGTTCTAACTGCAAAATGCAATTCTGTTCGAAAAAAATTATTCGAAAAATCATGAGATTTCTTTTGGAGGCTGTGAGAGTGGACGGACGACCACCTTGACCTGGGGGGGGGGGGGAGTCAGGGCTTAGCCGGACGCACGACACGTGTTAAGAATGGACACCAAGAAACTGTATTATTTGCATTTAGCCTTTATTCAGTTGTCTAGGCGCAGTCTCTTTAATGTCTTTTTCTATTGCATGGTTGATGTTGCCATCGACCATCCTTGGCTAACCGCTGGGTTGGATAACCCTATAGATAGCGTGGTCAGTGTATTCACTTTGTCGGAGCCATGTGCAGATTCACGGTATTGGGAACGACATACCGGTCAGTTCCCTAAACCGCACCATGGTGACAAGGAGCACCTCTTAACCAATGTCCGATCACAGAGCTGGTTGGGAGAAGTCTCTCTTGGGACCGGAAGTCCGTCATCAACGGTCATTGGTCGTCAAGCTAAATGGGGTTTGGTTGCCAGTGGCCGATATCAGCCACAAAGCTTCAATAATTATTGATTTTGTGATTAATGCAAAAATTCCAAAATTGGTATTTCATGGTCAATGATTTTCACGTTCCTTTCTTGCTTGCAGGTTGCAGTAGTTTTGAGTCGCTGAAGACGAAATGGAAAAGGAACCAATGAATGAAAGCAAGAGACCAGCACCCTCTTCAAGTAGACGTTTTCGAATGCATGCAGACCATCAAATAATAGTAAAACAACAACATGATATATCCTGGATCTCAAGACAATTTAGTAACCAAAACCAAGCAAAACAAACTGATTATATCTAATAATAGCCGAACTTACTTGCCGTCAACTTACTAGAACGTGAAATACAATATTAAACAGCAAAACATAAAAAAAAAGAAAAAAAGCACATCGATATTCAACGTCCTGCACAACGAGATCAATCTCACTAATTGTTAACTATTTTGTGCCAATCAAGACTTCCTTCATATCCAACTACAATGTGAGCTTTCTGTTGCTTATCAATGTCCCCAATCAATTGCTTGCTTCAGTTATTTTTATTCTTGCTTTTATTTTAGTGCTAATTTTGAGGGTATTATTGTGAATCACACATTGCACTGTGTTGATTATGACCATCACTATTTGCTCACCAAATTTGCCTACACAACGAAGGCTGGTTTTAGGGGGAAGGTATTCATTTATTCCTAGCATTTGTTTCTATAGTTTAGAATTAGAACAGGTAGTGGTAAACAAGCGCATAAAAGACAGAATCGTGCTGAAATTTTGTCACTAACTTGGTCAAAAGTGACTTTTGCAAAAATGACTTTTACAAAAGTGACTTTGGCAAAAGTGACTGTCACAAAAGTGATTTTTATAAAAGTGACTTAGAAGTCACTTTTACAAGTGGCAAAAATGGCATTGGCAAAAGTAACTTTTACAGAAGCAAATTTCGCAAAAGTGACCTTTACAAAAGCAACTTTGGTAAAAGTGCCAGAAGTGGCTTTCACAAAAGTGACTTTCACAAAAATGATTCACAAGAGTGACTTTCAAAGAAGTGACTTTCACAAAAGTGACTTTCACAAAAGCGACTTTCACAAAAGTGACTTTCACAAAAGTGACTTTCACAAAAGTGACCCTTACAAAAGTAACTTTCAAAAAAGTGACTTGTAAAACTGATGGCTGCACTTATGGTTTGTCTACCACATTTTATTTTGCTTCTGGTTGCTTTGATCACTTTTGTAAAGTGGAATAAAAGTGACTTTAGCTTTGACTTTTAATCACGAATGTAGCTTAAAATTATCTGGTCATACAACTGCGTTAGTTTTGCCGGTGTTGAACACATTACCTTTACTATTACCATTACAACAGAAGAAAAAAAATGTCATTACTCCCACCTCTGTTACTCACGGGAAAAAATATATATTCAGTGTTATCTTTACTGTTACTATTACCGTTACTATTGTGTCACTTTATCGCTAATGCTCGCCAAAACCAAATTCCAAAAAAGGCACAACCCAGAATACCAATACCCAAAAAATGCCAACCTACCAAAAAAAGTGTCAGTTTGTTGAGTCCTTACTTGGACCTTTTTTGATCTGGCTTACTTGGCATGTCTCACAGCTTCGCTAACTTTTGCATGAAGTTTTGGTAATGCGTTAACACTATTGTAACGTGTGAAATACTGCAGTTTGCAATGACCATCCATAGGTATGAGTACATTAGATCACTGCCATCCAGACACCCAGAAGTCATTACAAGTTAAATCAATTATTTGGCTTGCAATCCTGTAACAGTGAAAAGAATTTTATAAAAAGCTCCATTGGGTTAAACAGTTAGAACTTCGCTAAACCAGGATTGGACTGCCATCTTGATATGGGTAGCTAAATTCCATCAAAACAATTACCATTTTTTAATGCAGCTAATGATTGTTTCCTAGAAAAATATTATTTATTACTAAATCCTAAGAACTAAAAACAGCACTTCTCAAAAGTGGAGATCCCTGGACCGATGCCGGTCCGCCATTTTACCGTTGAAACACAAAGATTATATAGGCTTAGTAGAGCAATGTTAAAATAACTTTGGTAATTTGGTTTTGGATCAATTAAATATTACTTAATCCTAGTTCCAAGAAATTTTCACCAAAATTTTACTGCTACGATACCGATAACACATTGGTACAAAACATACCGGTCCGCTAGATCAGGACTGTCCAACTGCAAGTGCCCCAAGGGCCGCTTTAAAAAGAAATGCGGTCTGGAGGGCCGCATAATAAAATACTTCGTACGCAACTTTATCAGTGAGTTTTAATAGGTATGGTATACATATACAAAGAAAAACTGTGTTTGTATTATTATTTTAATTTATTCAAAAAATATCAAATTACAAAAAAATTAGCAGGAAATTTCGTATTTGAGGGTAATTTTTACATTTAGAGGCCCGCTCCGCAGGCCGCAAAAAGTGAGGTCGCGGGCCGTATGCGGCCCGCGTGTTGGACAGCCCTGCGCTAGATTACATAGTTTGAGAAGCGCTGGACTAAAACTCCTTTAATCCCATAATTCAACTTAAAAAGTGAACATCCTTTCACACAATGAGTCATTTGCACACTACTAAAAGTAATATTTTAAGGAATTAAACAATTTTATTGTCCATAGCGCATTTAAAAATGGCTGACTATACAAGTAGGCTGAGAAAACCAAACGCACCTAATGATTTCGCTGGGACATAATCGTACAATTAGAGTACCATAATCGCATGTTTTCGTAAACGGGACAAATACGATTATTTTCGTAACCGAATGATCAGACAATCATCGCATTACTAAAACCCCATATTGATTACGTCCCTGCCGTTTGTACACACTGCCCATGGTTACTACCGATTCTTCTAAACAGCACATTCATTGTTTGTTACATTCATGTCCACGTTACCATATTAACCAGAAATTTAAAATTTTAAGCTTATCCAAATCCGGGACAATCACTGCAGAACTTTACACCGTTCCATCTTGTTTGGTGATTATGGCGCCACCTGTAGCTAAATTCCAGCAATGGTCGAAAACGTTTTGGGTTTAAAACCATTTTTCGCGTATTCTTTAATATGTCAATCAAAAGCAGCGAAGAACTAATGATGTCTTCGTGTCTATGTGGTCAGTGGTGGATGTGAAGTCCTGCAATGATCGTCCATGTTTGCGTCCTGGTCCTGCCACAGGACACAACTGTGTCGCTACAATCATTTTTATTCCAACAATAGACACCGATACATACAATAAAGGGAAAAGTGGGATAATTTTACATTGTTTATTCAATTAGTGGATTGCCCTGGTGCGTCCTGGCTCAACTTAACAGGGTTTTAATTTTTTTTTTTCTTATGCACTTTAGAGGAATTTAGGTTAAAATCTACCGCAAAGCTACCAAGTTGGTTTACTTTTAACATTATAAAATGGCATTTAAAGCTTGCTAAGTGAGCTGAAGTCACAATTCTCAGTGTTTATTTACGTCTAATAATAACAATAGTAAGAGGATCCAAAATGTCTGACATTAAATATCCATTTGGAAAAAAAAATTATAGTTAAAACTGAAAAAAAAAATTTCTAAATTCAACAAAATTTCATATTTGGATCCCACAAAATATATAATCAAATTCCAGATATATATGTATTTATATAATGGAATCCATTTCAGTGCATAACTAGCTAAAAACATTGTTCAGTACATTGCATGTTGTGATATTAACATTTTATATACTTCAGATTTAATTCACTCGCCCTAGTTTGACTTTCTTATCGCTTGACCCATGTCAAGGCTTAACTACTTATGAAAAATTATACTGGACAATCGCAACAGATGAAACAGCTTTCTGCATAAATATAAACAAATGATTTAAATTTTTAAATTAATTAAAAAACAAATAATAAAAAAAATTTAAAAAAGATAAAAAAAATAAATAAAAAAACCAGCCTTTCGTTGGTCATCTTGGGGCTAACTTTAACTTAGCCTTGATGTGTGTGATGCCATGTTTAAGTAGGCTTTGGGGCGGCGCCATCTGTCGGATTTAAAAGAAAGTTTACATTATTATTTCAAATAAAACACATCGTGTAATTTCCACGATTAATAGTCAAATAGAATCACACCACTGATGATGATTTAAAGATCGAAAGGCCTTTGGTGAACAAAACATTTAATTCGTATTTTATTTGTAGAGCGCCATTTATGCCATCAAAACAAAATTTATTGAAAAAAATAAGCTCGAATTGTTGGTGTGCTCAAATAATAGCCGCGACTATTATTCGTGGAAATACGGTATTTTATTTGTCATTTTAAAAAATAAATAATAGATCAAATTACAGAATCGTTTTGCGCGCTCTGGTGGCAATTTTGTGCACTACGAGTAAACGGCGTATTACAACGCCTACTAGTTGCGCCGCTTTTGGGTGTCACGAAATTTATTTACCGGTATCTGTTTATTTATTAAACGATCGAATCAAAAACTGCATTCAAAATACATTAGCGCAACGTGTTTGTTGCCTACCACGGTCTGCGCATGCGCGAAAAGACCCGGATGAAAACAACAACGGTAATTTGGTCTATGTTTTAAATTTCCGATGTAAATCACAAGATGGCGCTTGTAATTGATGTTGATTCGCTTATTTTTGTGTTTTATTGTTATTATTTTTCTTATTAAATCCTAGTCTGGGGCTTATAAAGTCCTGGTGATTTTATTTCAATCCATCGCTCTGTCTTTCATTAGCAGAAAAAAAAGATAAAAAGTAGTTTTAGTTAAGTTACTCGTAGCATTTAAGAGAAGTGAAAAAAGAGAGTTGTTGAGATATTAAATTAATGTGTCCTATCAACTACCATTTGGGTTGAATTTTTTTATTTGTTAAAATTAGAAAGAAAAAAAAAAAGATTTTAAAAAAAAAAATTTAATTAATGAAAAAATTCTTTTATTCTTTTATTGTGAAATTATTATTGAAATTGTTAAATTGAACCCAGATGTATTAAAAGTGGGTGATATTTTATTATTTCCTTCAATGGGGAATGGAAATTTAAAAAAAAAAAGAAAAAAAAAGTGTTTTAAAAAAAAAAAATTTAGAAAACAAAATATATATAATTATATATATATATATATTTTAAAAAAAATCACTTTTGACTGTGATATATTTTTTTTAAGGATCCTTTTTTGTATGATCTGAGTTTTTCAGATTTGTCAAAGGGAGTTAGGGAATAGAAAAGTTAAGATGAGAAAAAAATTAATAAATAAAAATGTGATAAATGAATTATGAGGTGGATGGTTAATGAAAAATTATCATTATTGTGTATTATTTTTGGGTAAAAAGAGATATAAAAAAAAAAAGAAGATATAAACAAAGAGCCAGAAATATGACAGTGCCATTGTGGCTGTTGTTGGAACTAGACACAGTGCCACGCATTGACAACAATTGGAACTATAATTCTAAATTACAAAAACAACTTAAAAATGTAATTTTAAGAAAATGATGTCATAAAATCTCAGAAACATGCTGTAGAAATGATACAGATAGTGTAAACGAATACCCGGCCGCGCAGTAATGGATACCGCGTTGAATTTTTCTTTCATGATGTTGACTCATTCCTGATTGGCTGTTCAATAAATAAATCCCCTGAAAAACATTGTTTCATATTTTTGGATGAGTTGTTTATATATTCTGGTAAAAAGTGGTGCTTGTTGAAGAGTGCTTTAACCTGTGATCTGCTCAAAGTGTGATATATTAAAAAAAGAGGCCTAATTAATTAATTCAATGATGATTTTACTTCCTTTTTGATTCTCAGTGTAGTTGATCCTTTCAAATCATTCTTATAATTTCAAAATTTGTTACTCAGCCATTTTTTTTTTTTTTTTTTTTCTGGCGTAAAACTGAATCAAATAAAACTACAGAAATAATTGTATTGAAATTTTGGAGGTTAAAAAGAAATGTGTTAAGAGAAAACTAAAGCAATATTTTGTATTCTTATACATATTATTGTACATTATATAAAAAGATAGGCAAACAAAATATTTCTTGTTGATTATCAAGCTAAACAAAGAGGTCCTTGTTATAATTCTGAAGTGAATGGGGAAAGACCAGATTTATTCTAGAAGGCAAATTCATTCATCATCCAGACAGAACTTTTCAATGCTCCAAAACCCATTTTATTATTATATAAAATAATATAATAACCCAACAGTTGTATAGTCATGTAAGCTTTTTCCAAACCTTTTTTTTTTCCTATTAATTTCTCACCACAGAATTATTGTTACTGCGTAAGGACAATGTGATATTCTTCTTGCTCATTTAAAAATTTATTAAACATGTCACTTTTCTTGGTTCAGAAGTCTCATTTCTCCTTCCTACACATGCGCACAACAACATATGATTGGCAAACTGCCAACAATAGCAATTAATAAATAAATAAATAAATAAAGAAATAAATAAAGAATGTATGCTTAAGACCACACGGAAGAAGTGAAACTTCTTGTTTACATGTTGTGGGATCGTCGATCTAAGTCAAATCGAAAATGGCGGCGTTTTTGTTTTCGTCGGTAGGCGGCGCCACTTTCGCGTAACGCATTTTCGTCACTCGCTTCCGTCAGCCACTTCCGTCACCATTTCGAATTACTCTAACCCAAAAACCCCTAACGCGCCTAAAGAAGTTTCACTTCAATAAATGAATAATTAAATAAATAAATGAACTAAATAAATAAATACATAAATAAACCATTTCGATGCCACCTAGGTTCCAATTGGTCTTTTTTGGAACAATTTCTTGTAATTATTGTGTCTGGGGCATTGCTGAATGTCCCTATGGAAGGACAGAAAACCAAAGTAATCTAGCAACTGAGTCAGTGGAGAGCTAAGACATGGAGATAAGGAAAAAAGAGCAGGGAAAGAAGACAAATGGCAGTTTGGTTTTGGTCAATCAAACATCATTAACACCAATCCTTTGATGATGTTGTTGTGCTAAACAAATGATGCTCTATCTTTCTAGTTCCAACTTGGTTGTCTTAACCGCTTTTAAGTTATTCGGTCTGGTCATTTTTAAGCTAAGAGTCCCTTGGTTGTACATGACCCCACAGACACTACAGAAGCCGGCTAAGAACAGCAAATTATTAGATACTGTACAAACACCAGTTCAGCAGAACGCTGATAATCCAAACACCGGTTATCCGAAGAACTGGTTATCAGAAAAACTGGTTATCTGAACAACCGGTTATCCGAACGACTGGTTGTCTGAACACCTGGTTATCTGAACGACCGGTTATCCAAACCCGGGTTATCTGAACGACCGGTTATCCAAACGACTGGTTATCCAAACGACCAGTTATCCAGACTGGTTATCCGAACGACTGGTTATTTAAACGACTGGTTATCCAAACACCGGTTATCCAAACGACCGGTTATCCAAACACCGGTTATCCGAACGACCGGTTTTCCGAACGACTGGTTTTCTGAACGACTGGTTATTCGAACGACTGGTTATTCGAACGACTAGTTATCTGAACACCTGGTTATCCAAACACCGGTTATCCAAACGACCGGTTATCCAAACACCGGTTATCCAAACAACGGTTATCCAAACGACCGGTTATCCGAACGACCGGTTATCCGGACAACCGGTTTTCCGAACGACTGGTTTTCTGAACGACTGGTTATTCGAACGACTGGTTATTCGAACGACTAGTTATCTGAACACCTGGTTATCCAAACGCCCGGTTATCCAACCGACCAATTATCCGAACGACCGGTTATCCGAACGACTGGTTATCCGAACGACTGGTTGTCTGAACACCTGGTTATCTGAATGACCTGTTATCCAAACGACTGGTTATCCGAACGACTGGTTATCCGAACGACCAGTTATCCGAACTGGTTATCCAAACGACTGGTTATCTGAACAGCTGGTTATCCAAACGACTGGTTGTCTGAACACCTGGTTATCTGAACGACCTGTTATCCGAACGACTGGTTATCCGAACGACCAGTTATCCAAACTGGTTATCCAAACGACTGGTTATCTAAACACCGGTTATCCAAACGTTATCTGAACGACCGGTTATCTAAACGACTGGTTATCCGAATGACTAGTTATCCGAACGAATGGTTATCTGAACACCTGGTTATCCAAACGACGGTTATCCAAACACCGGTTATCCAAACGACTGGTTATCTAAACGACCGTTATCCGAACGACCGGTTATCTGAACGACCGGTTATCCGAACGACTGGTTATCCGAATCACTGGTTATCTGAACGACCGGTTATCCGAACGACTGATTATTCGAATGACTGGTTATCTGAACACCTGGTTATCCAAACGACCGGTTATCCAAACGACCAATTATCCAACTGACCAATTATCCGAACGACCAGTTATCCGAACAACTGGTTATCTGAACACCTGGTTATCTGAACACCTGGTTATCCAAACAACCGGTTATCCAAACGACAGCTTATCCACACAGCGGTGATATCCACATGCGTTTGGATCGGTTTGGATTGAATTTTTTAAATATTTGACCCAATCCAAAAAAATTCGGATGGGCAAACAAATTTTGCAGTCAGATCCGAAAAAATGTTTTAACCCATTAAACCGATCTTTATTCAATCCAATTCAAGCCGACTGCGGGGATTGCGAATCGGATTAGAACCAAAACATTACTACGTCGCAATTACAACGTACAATAATAACTAAAATGTTTTACACGTTTGCCGATGTTATTGCAACCTTTTCCAACCTTTTCCTGACATTTTGCACACGTTTCTGATAATTTGAATCTATTTTTACTATTTTACTTGAATTTGGAGAACTTTGGGCCTAAAAGAACCTGAGTGTGCCTCTGGGGCCCGTGTTGATTTTTATCAGTTTCATTGAAGCAACAATTTCACAAAAAAAGGAAAAAATTGATAAAATCTCTAATTTAAATTTGACACAAGAGGGCGTGTGATGACTCAAAAGGGAAGTTGTTTGTTGATAAGGTAACGTTTATTGAATCAAAAAAGAGGATTATAACTGACTTCTGCTCTCATTCTTGCAAATTGAATTGGAACTTAGTAGTAACAAGCATGAAAACACTGCAAATTGCTTCCTGATACATTTTTTCAAGCTTTTCTTTTCAATAGTTGACCTATGAAGTGAGTGATCCATTCATTTTTATTTTTATTTGTTTTTCATTTATCAATTTTATTTTAATTTTTTTTTTTTAGTTTTTTATTATTTAATATTTACATAATTTTTCTTCCAAATGAAAGTGTTGATATTGAAGTTCAAGGTTTCATAAAGGCATCAGTGAGTACAGAGGTCAATGTGATGCAATTCTTCAAACTCTGTCATCCATTAGAGCCAGACAGATCTTCAGATATTATCACCTGCTGGTGTACACTTGTCTCTGCTTACCAACCCACAATATCTTTTGACATATCTGTTGTTTACATGGCACTAATTGTGATTGAAAACTTTTAACAGCCTTAGGTGCAAAAAAGCAATTTTTGGGTACAAATAAGCAATTTTTAGGTGCAAAAATGCAATTTTTAGGTGTAAATATGCAATTTTTAGATGTAAAAATGCAATTTTTAGGTGTAAATATGCAATTTTTAGATGTAAAAATGCAATTTTTAGGTGGACAGTGCAAGTTTTTAGGTGCAAAAATACAATTTTAGAGGCAAAAATGCACTTTTGAAGCGCAAAAATGCAATTTTAAAGGCAAAAATGCAATTTTAAAGGCAAAAATGCAATTTTAAAGGCAAAAATGCAATTTTAAAAGCAAAAATGCAATTTTAAAGGCAAAAATGCAATTTTAAAGGCAAAAATGCAATTTTAAAAGCAAAAATGCACTTTTCAGACGCAAAAATGCACTTTTTAGGTGCAAAAATGCACTTTTTAGATGCAAAAATGCAATTTTAAGGACAAAAATGCACTTTTTAGGGACAAAAATGCACTTTTTAGGGACAAAAATGCACTTTTTAGGGACAAAAATTGCACTTTTTAGGTGCAAAAATGCAATTTATAAGTCCAAAAGTGTACTTTTTAAGTCCAAAAATGTAATTTTTAAGTCCAAAAATGTAATTTTCAAGTCCAAAAATGTAATTTTTAAGTCCAAAAGTGTAGTCTTTAAGTCCAAAAGTTGTAATTTTTAGATGCAACCAACAAGTGTAGACTTTTGTGTTTCTGAATTTGACATCGAGATAGCAAATGCAAACCGCATAAATCGGTAGTTTGATTTCCAAGTTCAATTCTTCCAAAACCTCTTTCCCTTTTCCGGTCACACTAATAAGCAATGTCCAGTGGCCTAACCTGTTTCAGTTCATCCAAATGAAGCCATAATTCTCTAACTACAAATTCCCCATTATAATAGCCACCTCATTAATTCACAACAAAGACAATAACAGATAGTGAAGAATAAATTTCAATTACAAATTCTATGATATTCTTCTTCCTGCATTACAGACTACAGACTACTTCCTACTGCAAATTCTATACTAAATACTAATCCACACATTGTAATTACTTAGTTTAAAAAGCTAATTACACATGAAAAAAATAAATTGTGCGTTTCACTGAATGCGTTCAAAGTTTCTGTTTATACCGTTTTTGGCATTTATATAAAAATTCCATAAATTTTATAATTCTGCGCAGGAGGGGGAACCGACAATTGTTATAAATCTTGTCGATGGCTGGTTAAATCCCTTATAAATGTCGAATAAATCTAATTCATTAAATGTCTAATAAATCTCCAATTCTGAAAATCTCTAATAAATCTCCAATTCTGAAAATCTCTAATAAATCTCTAATTATTTTAATCTCTAATAAATCTCCAATTCTTTAAATCGCTAATAAGTGTCTCCAATGCTTTAAATCTTTAATAAATCTCTAATTCTTTAAATATTTAATAAATCTCTAATTCTTTAAATCTCTAATGAATCTCCTTTTCTCTAAATCTTTAAATCTCTATAAATTTTGTAAGACTCTAAATCACGCGTCAAATTTCTAAATCACACATCAAATGTTTAAATCACATGTCAAATCTCTAAATCACATGTCAAATCTCTAAATCATACGTCAAATCTCTAAATCACATGTCCAATATCTAAACCACACATCAAATCTTTAAATCACACATTAAATCTCAAAATAGATCCTAAAATTTCAAAATAAATCTATAAACTTAAAAATAAATCCATAAATCCCAAACAAATCAATAAATTTTTACAGATCTATAAATTCATAATTCCATAAATCTCAAAA
>JAQFXT010002359.1:0-12477 GCA_034683725.1 Strigamia crassipes
CGTACCAGTCGACAACACGTACCAGTCGACAACAAGTACCAGTCGACAACACGTACCAGTCGACAACACGTACCAGTCGACAACACGTACCAGTCGACAACACGTAACAGTCGACAACACGTACCAGTCGACAACACGTACCAGTCGACAACACGTACCAGTCGACATTTAGAAATATTTATTGTGACTCGTTACTATAGAAACTTGTTGTATTAACCGCCCCGGCTTTTATTCAGAGCTTTATGGTAAATTGCTTTTTACAATCAATTTCAAAATGGCTGTCCCCACTTCCGCAGAGAATGTTTTCGTCTTGTGCTTTTACAGCTTATAAAAACACCAAAAACCACAGAAACAGAAACTTTGAATGCACCTATTGTTTATAACTGTTAGGCTGGAAGCGGAATAGCAATAACCTGGGTTCAACATTTGCTGAGTATCTGAACAATTGAGTAAAGAAAATCGATTAAAACATCCCAGTAGTTTTTGCAAGTCGGCCAATTCTGAAAGAAAAATAGAAATAAAAACTGCCGAGCCATTTATTTTTTTCAATTTCCTTCCCAATCTCTTGGTAGAGCGGGCTATACCCAAGTAAATTAATTTTCATAATCACTACATCAAGAATTTTTTCACATACTAAATTCCCCATTCAATTCAAAGCGGAGTTTTTTCCTCGGCTTTTTAAAAATCCATTTCCTTAACTGATCACATTCTTGCCTCAATTTCTTTTTCCACCCCCGCCATATTTTTTCACCCAGTGGACTCGTAAAAAGCTGTTTTTTTTCCAAAAGTTTATCTCCTATAGGGAAAAAAGTGGACACAAAAGAAACAAAAAAAAACAATTTTTTTCTTTGTTGGTTGAACATTATACTTCCCAAGTTGGACAGGCTGGATCTAGTTGGTCAAAAAGAAAATGGAAGAAGTTTTTGGTAATGGCAATTGAAGTGCATTTGTTAAAATGATATTTCGAATCGTTTTGTCTGAGAGGTTGGATCAAAATTTCTAAATTTTTTACTTAATTTATCAGTAGTAATGCAAATTTGTGTGAAATTTATAAAAATTTCTTGAATTTTTGCCGAAATTCTTAAAAAAAAAATTTTAATTTTTCAAAAATTATTAGGTTTGTTAAGTTTTGACAAAAAATGTACGAAAAATTTCGCAAATTTTGTTGATATTTATGAAAAATTAGTGAAATTTAGTTGATAATTATCAAAAGCTTTGCAAATTTAGTTAATAACTATCAATTACAAAATCAATTTTTATCAATTATTTCTCAAATTATCATCAACAATTTCTAAAATTTTGTCGATATTTTTCTAAAGGTTCTAAAATTTAGAATTTTGTCAATTTTTAGCAAAAATTTCTCAAAAATTCCACATGCTATTTCTTCACGATTTCGTGTAGAAATACACCACATGCTATTTCTACACGATTTCGTGTAGAAATAGTCCACGTGCTATTTCTACACAAAATTGGTGGCATTCTATAGTGGCATTCAATCGTGTAGAAATAGTCCACGAGCAATTTCTACACGATTTCGTGTAGAAATAACATCGGCCAAAAAATTTATAAAAAATTGTTAAATTTGTCGATATTTATAAAAAAAATTGTTAGGTTTGTCAATTTTTATAAAAAAAAAATTTAAATTTGTCGATATTTATAAAAAAAAATTGTTAAATTTGTCGAATTTATAAAAAATTGTTAAATTTGTCGATATTTATAAAAAAATTGTTAAATTTGCCGATATTTATAAAAAAAACTGTTAAATTTGTCGATATTTATGAAAAACAAATTCTCAAAGTTTGTCGATTTTTATCAAAATCTTCTCAAATATGTCGATTTTTATCAAAATTTTCTCAAATTTTCTCAAATTTCCAAAAATGTCTCAACTTCTTATCAAAATCTATCCAAACTTCTAACATTTTCTCGATATTTACCAAAAATGTTTCAAAATTCTCCTCCCTTATTCCCCTAGAATTATTGACATTCCAAAACAAAACCCCCAAAAAAAAATCCCCCCAAAAAAAAAACCCAAAAACCAATATCAAATAAAACAATTCCCCCACAAACAAATACCTTTCCTCCCAAAAAAAAAAAAAAAAAAAAAAAAAAAAAAAAACATTCAAAACAATTGTCTTTTTACTCAGATTTGATAGTAAATCAATTACTCTAAGTCTGCAACAGCTCATTGAATCAACTCAGTGTCCCTCTGAGTGGGTACTTGAAGATTTAACGCACCCCAATCAATACCCTCATCCTTTTTACCAGCTAATAGACCCCAACTTGAATAATTTCCTATTCTCAATTCACTACAACTGTTTGCCAACCTTCCTTCAAACAATTCCCTACATCAAAACATCTCAACCATGTCTGCCATATCTGTGCAGCAGAATCAATTTAAACCAGGATGGAAAAGGCTTTTCAAACACATGCTGTCAAGTATGAATTCTACTTACTTACACTTCAAATAATTTACCATATATGAACTCATACACCAACTTTAATTTATATATGCAAAACAAGCCTACAATTCAAAGCCCGCAAGGACAACATGACCGGAAACAAACCACACACTTAAACCGGCCACAGAGGCAAATTTAAGGCTAGACAGCGGTGTAAAATCCAACTCTCCATCCCTCAGTGGTCACCCCTGGGAAGCCTGAGAGAGCTTATGCTTCACTGGGCTTCAAAGTAATTCCAATTGCACTTTGTTTTTCTTCTTCCCGAAAATAATGGTTGTGCATTCCTGGGGTTCTTTCCAATCACCTACTGGAATGCATTTTACAATTTCCAAACTGGGTTTTAAATTGCAAAGCCGCAATGTTATTCTAGCTACGGCTGTGCATAAAATCCCGATAGTTTACGTTGTTTCGTGGGATGTCTAGCGCACTGTCTAGATCGGCGATTCTTAACCGTTTTAGAGTCTGAATAGTAAAATCACCGAATACCGAATACCCAGTGTTGCAACTCGTTCACTAAATTGTGAACGCATTCACGTTCACGTTCACAGCCATTTGAACGCGTTCACAGCCATTTGAATGTGTTCACAGCCATTTGAACGCATTCACAGTCATTTCAACGCGTTCACAGCCATTTCAACGCGTTCAAAATTACGTTCAGTTCAATTTTTTCAAATGTGAACTACGTTCAAGTTCATGAACGTTTACGTTCATGTTCAAGTTCATTTTTTCAAATGTGAACTACGTTCAAGTTCATGAACGTTTACGTTCATGTTCACGTTTATTTTTTAAAATGGCCGATTTTTTATTTCTTGCATTTTTATTTCAAAATATGATTTTTTTGCACAAAAAAGCATAAAAGAACGTAAACTTCGTTCACGTTCTTTTTCTGTCGCAAACTTAGTTCGTTTTTGCGTTCATCTTCAAAAAGTGAACGCGTTCATAAACAAATTTCGTGAACGAATGAACGACGTTCACGTTCGTAGCAACACTGCGAATACCGAATACTAATAATAATAATATCGAAAATATAAATAAGTTATTATGTTTTTGAAATTAATTAATGGTAAATTGTAATTCAGAAACAATAGCATTTCTGCATTTCCTGGTAACAAACGATTACGAGTTTCGTCAGACATCTTTTTTTTTCTTTTTTTTTTACTTGTATTCGGCTTCTTTCGATCAAACAATCATCTTCAGTGGTCAAAACAATAGTTTCAGCTTTTCTGCATAGCCACAACTAAAGACGGCTTTCCTGATGTAAATAACCGGTTACAGTTATTTGCCATTCACATTGTTTATTATTTTCTGCAGTGAATAAACTGAGTAGACAGTTATAAGTCGTTGACTCAAACATCAAAATGACGTCACTTCCTGTTCCAAATGCGGGTTTCTTGCAGATTTATGTCAGAAGTATTTTCTGCTTTTCCACATGACTTTTCCTCCGCAGTAAATCAGAAAACTTGCAATAACGTCATGTCTTTGATTGTAGAATTATGAGATTGTTTGAAGAAAAACAAGCTGGAGATGGCGATAGAAGTGCGAAACCCTCTTTGCAACTACCTAAGGTCCCCATGATTTATGGACCCCATGGGTTTTCCATTATTTTGTCAGTAATTAATTTTAAACTGTAATTTTGCATTTGAGCGCTTGAAATAGAGACACTTCTGAAACCTGTCAGTTCACAGCCCCAGAGACTATTAATCCGCCACTGATCCTAAAAGCTAGAATAGGGTTTCCCAACCCCTGGGTTGTGACCCAAAGTGGAGTAAACCAATACCGATAAAACCAAGTTTTCCCGAAGTCTAAAAATCCCAACTACATCGCAAACGATTCACATTAGTGATTTCCCTTGACCGTTTCTTTAATACTAGACCACGTTATAGTGTTTTTTGATTTGTTGATGAATTAGTTATTCCGGCTGCCGAAATCGGGTAGGTTCTGCCAATACGCCACCCGGACCCCGGGTTGTGCATGGGGCCCCAGAAAAATAAAGTGAAAAAAATTAAAACGACAAAACAGAACAACAAATAAGAAATCCACAATTCTTTTCGCACCCGGGCCCCGTCTTGAAGAAGGCCGGCTCTGCTGTTCGGAACACTTCTAATGATTCCAGCATGGCCAGTTGGTTGTCTATTGGCTATACGCTAACCTGGAAATGTTTGTTTTAATTCTTGGTGCCTAATCATTGTGCCGGAAAAATCATCCAGAACTAGATTCAAAGTTTAAGCTAGCCCAAACTTTCTGGTGCGAACAGAGTACTGCAGGCAAAATCCTGCTTTTGCAACTTTTGGTAATCCCCTGTATGTGGCCCCGAATAAGACCGGGCTGAAGTTGGCGCCACATTCACATTCGCCTTAATTAGGAATAGAACAAATCCCAAATTTTATTTTACGACGGATTTCAATGATTCTTACGACGGATTTCAATGATTCTTACAACGGATTTCAATGATTCTTACGATGGATTTCAACGATTCTTACGACGTATTTCAATGATTCTTACGACGGATTTCAATGATTCTTACGACGGATTTCAATGATTCTTACGACGGATTTCAATGATTCTTACAACGGATTTCAATGATTCTTACGACGGATTTCAATAATTCTTACACCAAAAGAAAGAGGACATTTTCTACTATAAACGCTGAAAAGCACAAAACCAGTTCGACAGACGCTACCGATACTGTTCAAAAATCAATAATTCTTCCAATTCTGTCTTCAATTCCAGCAACGATTAAACGTCTCCACCAACCTCAACGTTCCGGTTGTTAGAATCTTCCAATTCGAGCAACCGGTTGTTCCATTCTCGACCGCTTTGGTGCAGACCGGTGCAATTGTAAATTGCAATTACTTACAATCCATACGAAGCCGTTATCTCCCGCTATCTAAACGGACAAAAATCATCGACTTTTATGCCGCGATAAAGAGTTGCTCAACTAATTAGTGAGAGTTAATTAGGTCCAAACAGGTAGTCGCAGCGAAATTATTCAAAATGCCAAGTGTGAATTACGGCTTGTAAAAGCAGTTAACATTTAGCATTTGTGTAATGTCCTCCTGCAAGATGATAAATCAAAATTATTAACGGCTTTTAATTATTATGAAGAGGAGGCATCAAATTAAAATCGACTTCATCATCTTCGCGCTGCTTCCGGTTAATTTCGCTCACCCCGGCGAGAAAAATTTACAAATTTAATTAATTTCTTTCCAATTGTCAAAATTATTGCCACTTCATTTAACAATTTCAATACAAATTTTATCTAGGTTTCCATCTTTTTGTTTTTTAAAAATATATCAAAATCCATCACATTTTAATTAATTCCCCCCCCCCCCCCACCTGCCCCCCCAATATCAATAACACCATACCACTTAATGTTTCTTGGGATAATTAGAGCAAATTGACATTTTCCATTGATACAGTGACAAAATGTTGAAAAATTTAAACATTCCAGCATGGAAACAACAAATTAAAAAGAAAAAAAATCAAAGACGTGATTCAAGTCGGGCAGAAAAATCAATAACTAATACTCATCCACAATCTGAACCATCAGGCAGGACACAAACAACATCAACAGTTGATACACTGCCAAATAAAATAAAAAAATCAACAACAATTTTTTTTTTTTTTACAAAATTCTCTTTCCGCGGAATATCTGCAATAATTTACATATCACGTGGTCCACCAAACCTCAAAATGTCTCCCACAATTTCTTTTGTGGATATTTAAGGGTCACAACCACGCTAAGCATCAAAAATGCAAAAAAAAGTTGTTTTAGGATGACCATAAACTAAAAAAATATCCCCGCCCCCCCTACATCCCCCCCAGAAAAAAATAATGAAAACAACGTTTTTTTTTTTTAACTTCCGGAATTGAGAAAATGTGTGTCTCAATGCGCACTTCGTTTGTAATAATAATAAAGTGATTTTGTTTGAAATCCATCTCGACACGAAAAGAATATTCGCTGCTTTCTAATGTAAACAACACAGATCTGTTGAATAATTTGTATTCCACCGGTCGCATGTAAATACAGATGGGCAATAGATGAGTTTCGCTAAGCCGAAAACTTATACTTTTCGTTGGGGAATCGTCTTGCCAAATATGGGTTTTGTCCAAGATAAAAATAAAAATAAAAATAATAGAAGATGTAAACAAAAATAAAAATTAGAGAATTGTGTTGTCGATAATCGACCGAAAACTAAATTAATAGTTTTAAAATTGAGAAATCCAGCTTGACATGTACAAATATAGAAGAGGTTCAATTTTCAAGTCAAATAAATAAACAAAGAAATAGGTAAATAAATGTAACAAATAAATAAATAAGTGAATAAATAAATGAAACAAATAGCTCCACAACAAACCGCGACAACACAATGGCCCAAATTCAACTACCAAGTAAGAAAAACCTAAAATCCCAAAGTTTTCAGCAAAAAAAACACCGAAAATTGCAATTTTTCAGCAAAAACACACTAGGAATTACAATTTTTCAGCAAAATAACACCAAAAACTCAAATTCATTACCCATAAAACCGGGAAAAATTAAAATTTTTTACTCAAAAAACACTAAGAATTCTAATATTTCACGAAAAGCACAAAAATGCAAAGTTTTCATCCAAAAACACCAAGAATTTTAATTTTTTAACCAAAAAAAAACCAAAAAAAAAAAAACATTTGCCCAAATAACACCAAAAACTCAATTTTTTTACCCATTAAACACCAAAAATCTCATTTTTTTCGCCTAAAAAAACAAAAAATCATATTTTAACACCCTCAAAACACTGAAAATTCCAATTTTTCAGCCAAAAAACACTAAAAATTTTAATTTTTCACTCATAAAACACCAAGAATTCTAATTTTTCACCCTTAAAACACTAAAAATTCTAATTTTTCACTCATAAAACACCAAGAATTCTAATTTTTCACACAAAAAAACACTAAAAAATTTAATTTTTCACCCATAAAACACCAAGAATTCTAATTTTTCACTCTTAAAACACTAAAAATTCTAATTTTTCACCCATAAAACACCAAAAATTAAAATTTTTCACCCAAAAAACACTAAAAAATTAAAATTTTTCACCTATAAAACAGCAAAAAACACAATTTTCCACTCCGAAAACACCAAAAACCTCAATTTTCCACCCTCAAAACACCAAAAACCTCAATTTTCCACCCTCAAAACACCAAAAAACCTCAATTTTCCACCCTCAAAACACAAAATACCTAAAATTCCCCACCCTCAAAACACGAAAAAATCGCCACCAAACCCCGAAAAACTCCAAACGTCCATCATTCCACATCCATTTTCCATTTCTCCTTACCTTGCACTGCAACCAACATCCAGCACACGCTGACGAGGGCAAGGAACAAGCTGCTACTCCTCGTTAGCCCCATTTAACCCTTCGTGCACGGAACCGAAGACCGAACAATGCGGCCACTTGAGCACGCCGGCCACCGCCGAACAGCCGGGACCAGTCCGCAGTCACAAACGACCGGTTGGGCCCCCATCGTCACCACCTGACCATTCGACGAAGATGTGCCGACGGGTTTGGTTAAAGTCGATTCAAAACTCGGCCGAATTGCGATCGTGCGCGACGCGTGCGACTCGTTCGTCGACTCGCGGCCTCAATGTGCTCAGCCCGCCGCGCCCGCTTGGCATGTGCCGCTGGTGGCGCTGGGACCGAGTGTATGTGACGTCAGCGCGCAGCCGTTCATTAAAAGCCGTTTAATTTTTAATGATAGTCTAATGAAAATTTGTGCTGCAAATAGATTGCATTTTTCATTTACAATTCAACGCCTTTTCACACCGTTGCTCGTTTTCGTGAGATTGGTTACGTTTTTACGGGGTTTGTTTTGGATTTGGTTCGGGTTTTGGACATTTGTTTGTTTTGGGTTTTTTTTTTTTTTTTTTTTTTAAAGATGTTGTGGGGTTTTGTTGAGTTTGTTTTGGTATATTTTCGGTTTTTGAAAATTTTTATTTTTTTGGTTTTGGAAGCGTTTTTTTTATTTTTTTTTTTTTTTAGATTATTTCGTTTTTTTAAAATTTTTTTATTTTTTTTTTATAGATTATTTCGAGTTTCGAAGATTTTTTGATTTTTTTTTTTTTTTTAGATTATTTCGAGTTTCGGAGATTTTTGGATTTTTTTTTTTTAGATTATTTCGAGTTTCAGAGATTTTTTTTTGGTTTTGTTCAAAGCTTTTTTCGGCTATTTGGATATTTGTTCGGTTTCTTCGGCATTTTTTTCGTGTTTTTGCATATTTTTTGGTTTTTTCGAGATTTTTACGACTTTTTGGACATTTTTTCGGTTTTATTCGAAATTTTTTTCGGCTTTTTGGACGTTTTTTTCGTTTTCTTTCAGTTTCTTTTTTCAACATTGCTTTTTTTTCCGACTTTTTTTTCGTTTTTTTCGACATTTATTCAGTTTTGATTTATTTTTTTTGTTGATTTTAAAGATTATTTCGTTTTTTCAGAATTTTTTTGGTTTTTTAGAATTTTTTTGGGTTTTTTCGAGATATTTCGGTTTTTCCATGTTTTATTTTATTTTATTTAATTTTTGTTTTTTGGTTTATAAAAATTTATTTTATGTTTTCTCCGATTATTTTCTCGTTTTTTCCGATTATTACATTTTCTTTCAGTTTTTTTGGCGATTTTTTGAAACTTTTTCGATATTTTTTGGTTTACTTGAGTTTTTGTTTCATTTTTATTTTGGTTTTTCTTCATTCTTTTATTTTATATTTTTTTTCTTGAGGGGTGGAGAATGTGGGATTTTTTTAATGTCGGATTGGGTATGCATTAATGGAGTAACAGCTGCTGGGTGGATGGTATTGGGTATCAACAACATATGGCTGTTTGAATGACCCTATCGAAGTTAAATGTGCATTTTTAATCGATTTTTAAAACTTACCGTAGGCGACTTTTTTAGATTTTAGTTGAAGGGTAAAATGCGATCATTTTAAAAATAAGATTTTTTTTTTTAAGTCGATAAATTTGAGCTATAAATTTTAAAAATCGATTTTTTTTTAGGAAGGAACTAAAAAAATCGGAAAATTTTGAATAAAAAAAATTTTAAAAATCGATAAGTTCGAGAAAAATATTTTTTTTTATATTGATAAGTTCGAAAAGAAATTTTGAAAAATCGATAAGTTCGAAAAGAAATTTTGAAAAATCGATAAGTTCGAAAAGAAATTTTGAAAAATCGATAAATTTGAAAGAAAAAACTTAAAAATCGATAAAATTGACGGAAAATTTATTTAAAAAATCGATAAATTTGTAGAAAAAAACGTTAAAAATCGATAAATTTAGAGAAAAACGTTTAAAAATCGATAAATTTAGAGAAAAACGTTTAAAAATCGATAAATTTGATGAAAAAAGTTTAAAAATCGATAACTTTGAAGAAAAACGTTTAAAAATCGATACATTTGAAGAAAAAATTTAAAAAATGGATAAATTTAAAAAAAAACCATTTTAAAAAAAAAAATTTGATTTTTTTACCAGATTAAAAACCCATTTACTTAACCACAAAAAAAAAAAAAATCGATTTTTCACAAAAACTTCAATCACATTTAACTTTCCCCAAAAACAAAAATCGACTCCAAAACTCGATATCCCAATCCCTCCCCTAAAATCGATTCCAAAAAAATAAAACACCAAAAAAAAAAAAAAAATCGATATTAAAAAAAAAAAAAAAAAAAAAAAAAAAAAAAAAAAAAAACATATATTAAAAAAAAAAAAAAAAAAAAAAAAAAAAAAAAAATCGACTTTCCAAGCCAGCAATTTAAATATGAAATTTCAGTAGCCGTTACTCATTTCCGTCCAATTAAACCAAGCCCCTTTAAACGTTCCCATTTAGTCGCGTCCAGCGTGGCGAAAACGCCTCTTGGTTTGCACGCTTTCCATTCAAACAAATCAAGTGATAACAGTAACAGTTAAATCCTCCCATCTCTTGATTAAACCCCATTGTGCCTTCTCCAAATTAGACGATACCTTAGGGAAGCGAATATTTCTAATTAATATAATATTTTCACTCACATCACCCTAATTACTCCCTCCCCAATTAACCAACAGATGCAAACACATGGGCGCCCCCAAATTCATACGCGCATGCATCTGCTGCTCCATTAAAACTAACCACATCTTTTAATCATTCAATCTGCACCCTCACATTTCTATCACGTGCTAAATAAAACTCCTAAATCACTTTAATTATCAAAACTTTGAATAAATTTACAACTCCACACTCCCACATTTCCCACCAGACAAGCAAGCGGACGGATACTCAACAGGGCGTACTACATCAACAGCAGGACCCATGTGAATAATATTTTGCGGGGCCCAAAAGTGTACTAGAGCCCAAGTGTGCTGAAATGGAGACTTATGTAGCCTTAGGTCCCTAGATTTGGGCCCTTAAAATAGATAGACACTAAAATCGCTGGGCCCTAAAATTAATAAGTCTTAAAATCAATGGGGCCTAGATTCAATGGGCCCTAGATTTAATGGGCCCTAGATTTAATGGGCCCTAGATTCGATAAGCCCTAAATTTGATGGGCCCTAGAATCGATGGGCTTTAAAATCAATAAATCCTAGAATCAATAGGCCCTAAAATCGCTGGACCTTAAAATCAATAAGTCTTAAAATCAATGGGGCCTAGATTCAATGGGCCCTAGATTCAATGGGCCCTAGATTTAATAGGCCCTAAAATCAATGGATCTTAAAATCAATGGGTCTTAAAATCAATGGGCCCTAAATTCAATGGATCCTAGAATCGATGGGTCCTAGAATCGATGGGCCCTAAAATTAATGGGCCCTAGAATCGATGAGCCTTAAAATCGATGAGCTCTAAAATCAATGAATCCTAGAATCAATGGGCCTTAAAATCTGTGGGCCCTAGAATCGATGGGCTCCAAAACCAAAATGTGCTAAAATCGAGATGTAGTATCTAAGCACCCTAGATTCGGGGGGCCTGAAATATGAGGGCCTAAATATCAAGGACCCTAAAATTTGAGGAGCCCAAAAATTCAAATGTCCTAAAATCGAGATAAAGTCATGTTAGGAACCTACATTCAGAGATCCTGAAATCTATGGACCCTAAAATTTATAAACCTTAAAATCTAGAACCCTAAAAATCTAGAGACCCAAAATTCTAGAACCCTAGAACACAGTAGCCCGATAATTAACAAATTAAAAAATCTTATGGTCCTAGAATCGAGAGACCCTGAAACCAGAGTGCCCTAGAATACAGAGAACCTACATTCTAGGAGCCCAAGAATCAAGGGTTCTGAAATCAAGAAAACCTAGAACCAAGAGCCACTTGAAGGTAATTGATATCTAATGATACTTGGGCCCTTGCTGATACTTGGGCCCTTGCTTAAAGGTTGTATGCACCTCTATTGTCAACATGATGCCTGCCACCTGGTGCAAACATTTAAACTTGTTGAATGACTCTAGTTTCACCCCTCATGTATTCTTGATTGCTCAACTTCCACCCTTAGAAAAAGCCACTTTGGGTACTTAAGGGCCCCAAAATTAGGATTGCAATCTTGAACCCCTTAAACAAATATTTTCTGCTCATAATTCTTAATATGTCAGTGAACCCTGGTGTCAAATTCAAACAGCAAACTCAAATCCAGGAAGCTGGCCATGATGTCAAATTAGGCCCATCCGGCGAATAACCCAAAGATAAGGCATGCCAATATAATAACCCTAAACGCATTAATAAAAAGTGGATTGTTACGTTTATAATGTTAAAATAACAATTAGAAAATCCTACAATACCAGTTGCCTAAAATGCAAAGCATCATGGGAGTATGACAACACCTGTTTTGCTGATCCTTGACCCAGTTTTAGATCTAAGCTGGATCTTGGATTACACAGATTAAAGAACAAAAGAAAATTTAAAATGGAGGGCAAATTAGAAAAGGAAAACTGGGACCATGATGCATTGCAATGTCAACAATAAAAATTGGATCAACAATTACAACATCATAAATGCAACAATTTAATTTTTTAATAAACTATTTTAAT
>JAQFXT010002360.1:0-12474 GCA_034683725.1 Strigamia crassipes
AGTATTGCAGTGAAGCAAAGTATTGCAGTGAAGCAAAGTATTGCAGTGAAGCAAAGTATTGCAGTGAAGCAAAGTATAGCAGTGAAGCAAAGTATTGCAGTGAAGCAAAGTATTGCAATGAAGCAAAGTTTTGTAGTGAAGCAAATTATTACAGTGCAGCATCACTGTTTTGATTAATTTAAAATGAAGTCATATCTAAAATAAAGATCTAAAAAAACACATGCCCAAATTAGTCTTGTAATTGCTGGTTTCCAAAATATCCCCAAGAAAAAAGAATAGAGTGCGTCATTAATAATAGTGCGTTACTCAAGCTGGTACACAAAGGCTTGAATACAGATTTAAAAATCTCTGTTAAATTTATTTTAAACATATCTTAGATTAAAAATACCATTTTTGATTCCAACAGAAACCCAATACATCTTTGGAATAATGCTTGGCTGCTAGCTATAATGTCGTATATAGAGAATGTTTTCAAATTACTTTTACCAATGCTGCTTATTGGGTTTCTTGTTCTTCAGTAGACAGATCTGCTCTTTGTGTGTACTTAGATGTAATAGTGAATAGAAAAATAATGTTTTTTAAATGCAAAAGATTATTTCCTGTGTTGCTAAAGATGATGACTCCAAAAAGACTGAAACTATTTTCCACCACCTTTACTGCTAAATTATTCCAACACAAGACTGAAACTCAATCTAAAAAAAAAAAAAAACCGCAACACTTGGAGATAATCGACAAACCCTTTACAAATTTCAAGAGTTTCTAAGTTTGATTCTTCCTCCGCAAACGGATGAGAATGCCAAACTCAAGTGCATGTTTGTGATAGCATCAAATACTGAAAATTAAGTAAGATGAATTACAATGCACAAAACCAATTTATTTGTTAACGCTTCTTCGATCCCATTAATCCCCAAACTTCAATCACCCTCACTACACAGCTGTCCACCGCACAACAACTCATACAAAAGCCGCCGAGTTAAAACGAAAGAGCCGAGCAAAGCTCCCCCTTTTCTCCTTTTTCTTCGCAGTCGTATCGCCAATCTCACGGCCGCATCCGGAAAGCAATTTTGCTGAGGTTAGGTCCGTGGATTGAAGCATTTGGAGTGCGCGATGGTAATCTCATAAAAGGAGGCCCCCACCAAACTGAATTGAATTGTACAGAAGATTAAGCGCACAATACTACGGTGTCCCCTCCAAACACATTCGTGAAAATTAGCCCCACACCATCGGCGCAGACACCTCGTTTCAAGCAATTAAACCAACTTTCTGTACGAGCTACCATCAATATAAAAAAAAGCACAAATCACAACTACAAACCAATTTAACAAAAAAAAAAGCTATTTCCGCGCTGGAATGAAAATATACCACAATATTCAACTAATTGTCATTATTTATCATTATTACTTGATTAAAGTCTTTGATCAAGTGCCACTTTTCTCCCCGTGCAATTGGCAATAAGTAAAGTCATAAATTACTACATCTAAAGTTGCTGAAAGAAATTATATATAGAAAAAAATTGCATCAGGCCCCATAACGTTATAAGATCAAGAAGTAAGTGTGTGAGTGTGCAACATAATTTTCTACCGTCTTCACTACCTTTCAATTAACACTAATGGCTTTTTTCGGGATAAGGTTTGGAATACTTCTTTTTCTCTAACTCTTAGCTTTTATTTTTTTTTTTTGCAAGTTTTTTTTCTGGAGTTAGAGTTGTTGCAATTACATCGGTCTTGAACGAGAAAAAAAAGTGGATCCTCCAAAGACTGCTGCAGTTAGATTTGTGATTATGTGTATGTAATCCCCAACAAGTTTTCAAGAAAAGGACAATTTGTTCAAGCGATTTTCACAATTAATTTGTTCAAAATTCAAACTTTTTAAAGTTTCGATTGTTCTGGTGTTTATTCTGCGCAACAACTCCACTTGACAAACACACAGAAAAACGAAAAAGTATTATCGGTTTTCAAATCTGCATAACACAGACATACAATATTGATAAATCAAATTCATATCAGTGTTTGAATACATTGCGTAATAAAAGATAGATAAGAATACGTTGAATGGTCCTCTCATGACATCACAAATTTCCAAACTAATAACAAACTGATGATGACTGCCAAGTGATAAGAATCGACACACACAATTCAAACTGGACCCCCATATTTAGCCCAAAATTAATTTAATCACATGACCTAACCGATTTTTATTTTTATTTTTGCGCATTCAATTCTCAAGCCACTGATTTAATTAAATTTGTGAGCAACAAAATGAGAAACTTTCTTAAAGACTTTTGTATATTTAATGTAATTAAAAGCAGAACCCTTAAATGTAGATTCTATTGGTCAATTTACATGTAAAAATCTTTTAAATTTCTCCATTTTTTCATATGCACATTGTAGTTTTGCATTTTGCACATCGTTTGGCATCATTTGGTCACAGGTGCAGTTTGTGCTCGTTTGGTATTCATCCTAAGCCAGCTTAATTTATTCTCCTTTTTAAAAACTTTTAATTTCTCTTTGAAATTTAGGCTAACAAGCAGATAATTAAATATTGCATGTTGCACACCAATTAAATTATTAAAAATGCTGCTGCAACTTTGATGAATGTTGAAATTTATCAAATTTGAAGTTTCAATATTTCAAATTTCACCAGGTTCTGCATTCCAAACACTAAGCTTATGATAAACATGTCCTCTATCACATTTATCACATTTAAGTGGGACTTTCTAAGTCACCCCAATTTGGACAGCTAAATTTTTTGTTACAGTAAGAATAGTAAAAACAAACTATACCACTAAAAAGTAATTAATCTAAATGGTAATTAAATATATTCAGACCTTAGTAGTTGCCGTTGATTGAAAAACACTTGTAGTATAACTTCATTCAATCTGCATTTAGACGATTTTGGATAAAGTTGTTAGCATTCTAATATAACAAATAAATAAATAAATAATTATATAACTTTTGTATATTCAAAAAAAATAATTTTACACAATTTTAATTCTTTTATTGCAAATCTAAACACAGGTTTTTGCCTACAAGTATTGTTCCTATTGAACAAAACATGCAAAACCAATTCAGCAAGAAATAAAATGTAGATGTCGAAAAGAGTAAATAAAATCAGCATCTACATCTTATTTCTTGCTGAATACATAACTCTTGCTCCATTGGCAGGTCAGTAGACGCACTGACTTGAGAGAACTCGCCGTAGTTGTCTGATGTGTTTATTTATTTCTAACCGCAAGTCTAAATATTTGTGTTGCTAAAGTGTATGTTATTTTTTAATATAGTTGCTGCAAGCCAAGAACACTTCAAAGGCCCAAGTTTCACCACAGAACCACCATCCCAAGTGGATTTTTCAAACAGCACCGGTGCTAAAATTGAGTGCACGGCCACTGGAGTGCCCGCACCAACAGTGACTTGGGTTCGAGCGGATGGTTCCACAGTGTCCGATGTGGCTAAGCTGCGTCAAGTTTTAAGAGGTGGTACCTTAAAGTTCTACCCGTTCTTCGCCGAGGACTATCGTCAAGATATCCATGCGGTAGTATACAAGTGTGTCGCCACAAATCCCGTAGGGACTATCGTCAGCAGGGATGTCAAAGTTCGAGGAGGTAGGAAATATAACCAATTGCTTTTAGTTCAACTTTAAATAACTGTGAAACTTGTTTGATGCTCGTTAGCTTGCAAATAAGAAAGTCTTTATTCGTCTAATCTCATAATTGGTTGCATATGACACTCTTAGCCCTCTAGTGGGCAGTTATCCCTTTACACTTTACAATAACACTGAAATAAACAAAACTAAAGAGTGTTGACCAATATATATGTTACCGCATTCGCAACACTAATCCGACCAGTCACCATATCCTTAATGACATTTCCCATCTGGACCGTAACTCAGTGGTCATCAAACTGGGTTCTGCGAAATGTCTCAGGGGTATCGTGCAAAAGAATAAATTATTTTAAAAACAATCAAAAAAACTTTTATTTTTAATTAAACTTTGATATAAAAACCCGTATTTTGACTTATACTTCTAAGAAATATATCATGTATTTATGATAATTTTATCTCAAAAAAGAGTTCCGCGAGATACCGAAGTTTGACGACCCCTGCCTTAACTTATTATTGAAATCTCCTGTTTCTGTTTGTCTCCGTTTGCCAAACCCACACTTAACTCTCAAAAATCACCCAATGCTTAAGGCCTAAATTCGCCTCTGGTATTTCTAATAACGACAAAATGTCGAGTCAGCCACTTCGCAATTCTCGGGCCAAACAAATGCCAAAATCTGGTTTAACAAAATGCAATATAGATTTGCAGTGGAGGTCGAGTGTGGCTAAAAAATTCATTCAGTTTTGCCCAGAGCGTCCAATAAGCTAGCTGCGGCCCAGAATTGGAGCAAAGTCTATTTGACTGCCTGTGTTTGTGTTTCTTATGCTTTGGCCACCAGATTGAAACTCTATTGAAGAAACCCGCCCAAGGTGTTTTTCAAGCACAATATAATTTTTAATTTTGCCATATCCACGGGCGTGAGAACTATGCATCATGCTGCCAACATTTTAATAGCACATCTTTAAATTCCATCATAAATGGCTCGGCAATTTTTTATTCACTCCACCTATAAGTGTAAAAGACTTTAGAGTGAGCAAAGCTTTTAACATGGCTTCGAGAAGCGCTCGGGACACAAAGGATCACTCAGGAGAACTTCAATTTAGAGTCTTCTTTGAAGAAAATGTAGTGCCCGTTAAAAATCGAACGCTTATGACTGCACATGCCGGATCTTCCGCGTCAACGCCCGTTTCCAAGCCCCTCAATGACTAAAAGTATGGGTTGATCTTCCTAGCAACCGCCTCCCAGCAGCTCATTTCCACTCTATCCTATTAAACCTAAACTCATTGCATTTCCTCTCGTCTACTTTCTCTTGGCACAAAATACTTGTAATTATCAAATGATGGCTGTTGTTTCACACCCACTTTTAAACTCCCATTCCTTGACCAATCTAGATTATACTTAAAAAAATAATAGTTAGAAAACAGTTTTTATTTGTAGATACCGTAAATCCTCTGATTGTGCGCGGGTCCCCAATAAACTGCGGGTCTCTATTTAAGTGCGAAGGGGGAAAGAGTTAAAATGTGCCAGTAATGTGCGGGTCTGTAATATAACGCGGGATGTTATAATAAAAACCATCTTTCGTTCATTTTCACAATTATTAATTTGTTTAACTTTAAATTATTCCAATGTTCTTGCATATTTGCAATATTTATCGGTTTAATTGATAATATTCTCACTCTTTTAGTGTATTTTCCTCGATTTTCCTTGATTTTTATGTGCAAAGAGAAGATACTCAAAAAGTGTTTGCAAATATTATCAACTAAACCAATAAATATTATTAATTTAAGGGAATATTGGAATAATTTGTCTATGGCAGCAATTTACAGGTTTCTCAAAGTTGGTTTTAGTGCAAACACAACACAAATACCAATGTTTACTGGCCATTAATGCGCGAGTCTTTAATAAAGCGCGAGGAAAAGTTCAATTTTGCCTGTAGTGTACCTGCACACAACCAGAGAATTACGGTATTTAGTTACAAGAAATTGAAAGGGCTTTATTTTATACTTTTTAGACCTTAGTCTGTTGGATTTTTTTAGTCTAAAAACTGTCACGAGCGTGTATTTCAATTTAATTTATGCAAGAAAGTTTCCCCGCACACATATTATCACCCGCGCAATATCTATATTGAAATTTTGAAATTTTGATATTTTTTTGTCACCTTTATCCTTCTGTGTAAAAATTTGCATTTTTGCAGTCGCGACCAATTTGGTCAGCTGACTTTTCGTTATAAAAACCCTAGTTTGGGGAAAATAAAAGACACACTTCCGAGTTAGAGTAAAACCGTACTTTGCGCTGAATTTCCGACTCTAGTCAATTTTATTCATCAAACACCTAGAATTATCCTTGATATAAAACCGCATCTTTTAATTACCGGCTGAGACCTGATCCCCTCTGGAGAGGGTCGAACCTGGATTCAATTACCATTAACCAGAGTGGAAAACCATAACCTGCAAAAATATAAATTTGTTGTTTCCGCAAAAAAATGGTAGCCCTAGGTTAGGTTAGGTTAGGCCCACATTGTGACAAAACTGTTTTAGTATGGAGAAATAAAATGCAGACAATGGAGTAAAAAATTTAATCAATTTTTGCATTTAAAATGCAAACTTAGAAAATTGCATGTTAGAACACTGCATAGCTTAACTTCACCCAGACAAAGTTGGTTTGGCACAAGCCTCCTAAATACATTAGGAGACACCTTGGAGACGTGCATAAAGCAGTCTAATTTTATATTAAGTCTGTAAATAAACAGCTCTTTGTGTTTCTATGAACAGCAAAATCAAGACAAAAATGCTTAACTTTGAATTTGTATGAAATTATTCCCAATGGACAAAGTATAGTCCACTTGAGCACTCTATTCTTCTTTTAAGCGCGTTTTTTTTAATTTGTTTTAGCTGCTTCACCTGGAAGCATTATAACAATTGGAAGTTCGATCCCGACTTAACTCAAAAAGCTATATTTGGCATGTCAGCCACAAGCGCGCCAATTTAGGTTTAATCTTAACTGAAATTTTTCTTCTGCAAGGGGGGCCTTGAACTGCGTGACACAATTTGAGGTTGTACGCTCCAATATTTGCTAATATCCAAATAAAATATCACGCCTGTTCCATGTCACGCTAGCAGCTGGTGCGTCAGTTACGCGCCTCCTCTAACTCATGCAGCAGCCATTTTGAATTTCGTTATAAAAACCAAAAGCAAGCATAAAACACTTCAAAAACTACTCTACTTAGTTGTGTGTTTCTTGTTTTACAGTTTTTTTATGATGGTTTATGGCTGTCTTTTTCTTTGTGTCCATTAAGTTTATAGAAACTAAAAATAAATCTAAAAAAAACAAAAAAAAACTACACCACCTAATGCCCATCCAGTTTGTTGTCAGTCGTCGTTGTAGAATTTGTTAAAATTAGAAAAATAAAAAAAATCTAAAACATTAAACCCATTAAATTTTTTTTTCTCGTTTCACAACAAATCTCAATTTTAAACATTACTCCTAACAAGTAATAAATCCAAGCCTAATTCAGTCTTGTAATACGGAAAATAAATTGGCTCCCAACCCTTAATGAAGTTGCTGTGTAAACATTCATTCAGTAAATCTTAGAAACAAATCCGCGACCCAGACACAGTATCAAAGAATTTCCCACAATTTCCAACCAGACAGTAAACTGTGAGCAATCTCATTACCAACATGCCATAATTCTTCAACGCTAGTAAGAAAGAAAAAAAAAAAAAAAAAAAACTCCCGATTGCACCATCGAGAATCATCTTGATTACTCTTTGCCCAAACTTGCTCTCTATGAATCCAGCCACCTGATCTCGAACGGGTTCCCCCAACGAGTCCAATTGCCAGGTTAGCTGGCATCCTGCCCGATAGCACAGAAAGGTGAGAGGAGCCCGAGGAGGCACGATCACGATACCTGACCCGAGCGCACAAAAAAAAATGAGACAAAGGTAGATGCTTTCCTGCAAGTCAAGGGTGGCTTGCAGGAAAGCATCAACCCAATTCTGGCAGCGTGTTTACCCAACAGTTTCCAGAATTAGGCGTGAAGTATGGGATGTGTGTGTGCACTGCTCAGGAAAAATGGAATACAAGCATCCACGTGTCAAGAGAATTGGCCACCATCAGCATCACTCTCGCGAGACATTAAGAAAACAAGGAATAACTTGCACGCACTTTGAACTCTGTCATCCAACAAACAACAACAACAATTAATACGGCATGAGATATTTCAGGAAAACAAGATAGGCACGATTAGTTTAGTGTTTTTATGTTATATGAAATATGGTCTATCTTTTTTTTTTTCGTCTGTTGACTCGAGACCTCCGTATTCCTTCTATCCACAGCCGACAGCTGATGTTTTTCGTTTTTCGTAAAAAGCAAAATGGAAAGATGAATAAATGTATAAAATTCGATCAACCCCCGTAGCCACAAGTCTAGAAATTCAATTTTCTTGTTGAACCCAACTGGGGTCAGTTTTGACCGGTTGCAAGACTACATGAATTGCGCACGTACACATTTAAGTGTCGCATTTGATTGCTCCAATTTATTTTTCAAATTAGACGAACATACGGCATTAATAATGGTTATTAGAATTATGCAGATTCCCACATGTGGTTCAACAATACATTGTAAAATACATTGATATATAGCATTTCGCAGATCTTTATTACGGTATGTTATTTGTGCATTAAATAATGCATTTCATTATACGATTGAAAAATGCACTTGGCAATGCATTTGCAATTTTAAAACTATAGTATTTTAAAATACATTTTAGTATTCTGGAATGCATTTCGTAATACATTTTTCAAGATGTATGATCATTTATAAACCAATAACATGCAAAAATGTATTACAAAATGCATTTCTGCGAAATGCTATACATTTTATGAGTTCTAACATTTTTATATCTAAATAAACATTTTTTAACATCCTCATGAGCAGACAAAAAAGTCTAAATTCACCACAGTTTGCAACAATATTTAAAAAAATACACGATTTCTTAATCAATACAAATAAAATTATTAAAAAAATTTTAGGGAAGCAAAATTAACTAGAGTAGAGTGAAAAACACAACAAAGTCAAAGTTGGATTTTCAAGCATCAAAAATTAATGACGCAAAAACAACATTAAAATTAAAACTTCAACAACTCAGGGAGTTGCTTTATTACGCTGTCTGCGAATTCTTGCAAATTAACCAAAAAAAATGAAAAAAATGAAGAAAAAAAACCGGTCTTATTTTACGAAAAGTGTAGACCAACTACCATAAACTGCGAAAACCTTCATTGCACACACAGCTTAATTTTCCACAACCGTAGCTAAAACTGCTCTCAACGACATGCAGTAAAGCCAGCTGCAGATTCCGCTTCATCCAACTACTTTACTCGCCCGTACACATACACTTAGCTTTTATATCACACTTTGTACAACTCAATTAACTTGTAATTTCGTTGGGCTTGCGGATAGAGAAATAGGAAGACTCACAATCTCCTCCTTCTTCTCCGCCCGTATAAACCCACCAGCAAACATGTCCTCTAAGCTCCATCAAGGTCAACATGGTGTGTGACACAACGCAAAACTACAACAAACTGATTATTATTTCCTGCTAACAGATAAGGGAAAACGGCATGGCAGCCAGTGTTGTCGAGAACCAGACATTAAGGAGATAGGGTCGCCACACAGGATGTCACTGGAACCCAGGGGGATACATTGCACTAGGTGGTTGTTGCTACCAAGTTAGGATACAGCGGTCGTAATGTGATTCCCCACATATCAAAAAAAGAAGAAACTAATGTTGGCTGTGTGACAGTTCACATGACAACTAGATAGTGCCGAAAAAGGAAGGATGGAAGAAAATAGATACCAGTACAGTAATCAATAGGAGATAAGAAAAGAAGGCCGTAAAGATAAATGTAAAAATACTCCACTTAATGTTTGCTTAGACGTTTCCTATTGAGTGCATTAGTTCAAAATGATTGCGCTACTCAAGTTTGTAGTCCCGTTTTAAAGTATACAACGGCCATGTTACCAGGGCGGTTCACTTTCGATACAAGAAGTCAAAACGACGTATAAAGAAATAAATTAAAACAGTAGGTGCAATCCAAAACTAAATTTTATGGTTTTGTGTTGTGTTGGGTCTGTGGGGTTTGCGGTTCGTTTTCGCTAAGATTTAGGAATGGCAATAATTGCAATAAATGTTTGGGTCGTTTTATCATTTTGTATTAATTGGTTTTTTCTAATGAGTTTGACTAAGTTTATTTGTTAAGATACAAATTTGTTATTCTAAATCTGGTTTTAGAAAATAGAGTGTATTTGTAAATAATGGATTTTTAAGAACATTCAATATATTTGCGTGAACTGTGCTGTTTTCAGCAAGAATTGAGAAGGTGATGGCCCCTCAAGAGTCACGATCGAAAGAAAGTGCGCTTATGGAAAACAAACAAAAAACGATAATTCAATATTAACGAATTTAATTTATTTTATATCGAATTGTCGTTTTTTGTTTGAGTTTACTTAGCCAATTATTTACATCCCTGAGCGCATTTTCTCTCAATCATCTCGTCATCTCGTCAATTCTTGCTGTGAACAGCACAGTTCATACAAGTATATTGAATGTTCTTAAAAATTAATTATTTACAAATATTCTATATTTTAGAATAATAAATTTGTACCTGAACTTCTTTGCTCAAACCATGCAAGTTAGATCGCTACAAAATGGTGGATATGAAAAGAAGAGCAGAGTCCAAAGCGAGGCTAAACATTAGGTGCATTCAAAGTAAAATGGATTTCGAAAATCCTGATTTCCTTAATTTTCAGAAATCAAGAAAATCGAATTTCAACTTTGAAAAACCTTAAAATTTTCAGTGAATTCAACATTTGCGCATGTGCAAATTGAACTGTTAATCAACTTTCTGTTTTGAAATTACTGGTAGTTGTTGTTTCGTTAAACGTCATGGAAAAATCTAGTCACAAGACAAGATAAAAGTTGATTGTTTAACAGGTGCTATCTGGAATTCAAGATGGTTGACCTGCTACCTTTGTTGAAAATCATACAGGAAATCAACGAAATCAACAAATCGGATTTTCAAAAATCAGATTTCCATTTGATGACGTCTAAATCATCACTCCCGGTCTCCAAGAATCAATAAAGTCGAACTAATCAGCGAAATTAAAGAAATCCATTTTACTTTGAACGCACCTAATGTGTAGTTACAGTAAAAAAGCAGGATTTTGCTTGTGTTCGTTTCAAAGAAAAAAGCTGCACACAACAAACAAATTTTCAAAAGTCACATGACTCAGGTAAAAACGAAACAACTGAAGCGGTAATTTTAAAATGCACCTACTATATTTATTTTTGAAATAAAACTTTAATTCCAACACTCTAAAATGTTACTTTTTCTTGCTTTTCTGTTAGCAATATCAAAAAGTGCTATGTGGTGTTACAAGATTTAATAGCAGAATCTCCTGTAAAATCCCGTGTTGACCCTTGTTGCACGATAAAAATAGCAAAAGGGCCGTGTCACGAATTTCATCGTGTTAACAGGCGATTTCTGGACACTTATGCTATCTTGTAGCACCAGTTACAAGAATGTCATCTCGTGTTAACAAGAACTAATTCTCGTGTTGGGTTGGATGGAAGTGCATTATTAGCCGTTTAAATCACGAGTCGTTTCATTTCAGAATCATTAACACCGAATGTCATATGGAGGCCATTAATACTGTGATTTTTATTACTGTTGGTCCAGTGGTCTACCTCCTGTGGAGGAGAGGGTTGAGCCCACCAAGATCAATACAACGATGAAACTAAGTTTGGCCGATCAGAAAGCACATTAAATTGCTGAAAACTAACAGTAAGGGTTTATCTCTAGCTCGTTAAGTATCCAATATGAAGTTACACTAAGAAACAAACTTCGTAGCACGTATTGCATAGGAGAGTTGGATGTATTTGCCCAATATCCCAACCATCTTCCCCCGAATATAACGGTATTGTGTTGTGTTCGAATACAGCACAAGGGTTGTGTTATAATCGGTGTTGTATTACATACTTTTTATGTAACTTCTGAAAAATTACAAAAACTGTTGAAAATGTTGAAAATTGTCAAAAAATAATTTTTCTTTACAGATTTTGATCTAAAACAAACAATTTCTGCTTATTTTTTTTATTTAAATCAAACAATTTTTGCACCAAAATAAATCTTTTTTTTTTTTTCAAAAATGACAATTTTTTCACAAACTATTAATTATTTCACTTAACATCAGCATTAACAGCATTATTTCGTCCATAAGTGATGAAGACCAGCATTTTATTTTGTACAAATACGATCAATCTTGAAAATTTTCAGTCATATTCGAATACAACTTTGGTCATTTTTAAACCCAAGCCAAAAAGATTTGTTCAAAACTTTATGAAAATGATTATTCTCTTTGACTGTTTCATTTCTATGTTGAAATTTAACCAATTTGTTATTTGTCGAAAAAGTATGACAAAAATAATTGAAATTAAATTCGAAAGTAATGGGTAAACAAAGAAATTTTGTGAAAATTTGTTTATTATTATTTTTTTAATAGTTGTCATTTTCAAAAAAAAAAAAAAAAAAATACCATTAGTTTTAGAGAAAAAAAATAAAAACACTTTTGTGGGTTAGGACAGGATGGAGGGCGCTATATATAGAGCTAATCTACGTAGCGCTAACAGTATTTAGCGCTAATTTACAAAAGGCTAATGCTATTTTGGTTACCAAAGTAGGGCTAATTTACAACGAGCTAAAAAAAAAATTAGCGTTTCGTCTGGTTGTGACAGACGAAAGGCTAACCTAACCTAACCTAACCTAACTTAACCTAACCTAACCTGACTTAACCTAACCAGACCTAACCTAACCTGCTCG
>JAQFXT010002361.1:0-12470 GCA_034683725.1 Strigamia crassipes
TTTAATGTTTTCTAAATGTTTTTAATGTTTTCTAAATGTTTTTAATGTTTTCTAAATGTTTTTAATGTTTTCTAAATGTTTTTAATGTTTTCTAAATATTCTTTGCGGTTTTTGCGTGTTTTTCGACGCACTTTTAATCTCTTTTAAAGAAATATGCCATTAAATTTTATCATTACTTTATGAACTTCCTTCGGACGCATTTCCATTTCCAGTTTTGCGAGTCAAATTAAGTGTCGCTTGAGTAATGTCAACAGATGAATAAAACATGAAAAGACTCAAGTTCGCATCAATCTAATTTGAATTAGCTTCTTTCCTCTCCTTCCCTTCCCTTCCCTTCCCTCGTTTGAATAAGTGAAAAGTTAGCTCCGACTTACCAGCTCGTTCCTCGATCCCTATGCTGGGCCACAGCGAACCCAAACAGCGACGCGTCGTCGGGACGTTCGTGCATCACAAACGTATTTAAATCCACATTAAAACCCCGAGCCACGCCGACGCCGCCCAACAGTACGATTATCCTAAGCGCGGTTGCCGCCGTCAACCAGTGCTGGCTGCGGGCCGCGGTCCCCCGGGTTCCGCCGGCGCGCAACAACGGCCGGTACATGGCGAGCTACGCGAAGACGGCCGAGATAACAGTCGATCGGACGTTAATTCGTCCTCATCCGATCTTTGTTATCGATTTATCCGCGGTGCTACTACGTGAAAAACTGGCAGGAGAAAATCCAAGGAGCATTCACTCTGCTGCTCGTGCACGTCACGCACTAAATGCCGGGCACAAGCGGCGCCAACCACTGAAATTTTCTTTTGCGGAAGAGTCCAATGTCAACACGAAACGGGAAGACTCGGAAGGATGCTGCAATCTGGCGACGCTAAGTGGCATCTAAAACGCACATATTGATGTCGTTTATCATCATTTCGGACGTCGTCGTTTTACGCATTATTGACGTTTTTTTTAAATTCAATTTCGAATTATTTCCGTTAAAAATTTATATTTATTTATTTATTTATTTGTGAAATAAAGTGTCGGGGGGCAATTTGGGAGATTGGAGGAAAAGTGAAGACAAAAAAAAAATAAAAAAAGAAATGGAAGGAAATTCTTTTCATCAGTTTGCAGTGAGGGAATTCATTTCAATAGGAAGTTGACAGCACGAGTGAAGTTTACGGTTGTTTACTGAGGTCGGGATTGGTTGCAATTAGCCACTTGGACACGGACGAGGGGTGAAATGGCTTCCATTACGCTACCCCTATCCCAAAACACGAAGACTAAAGCCAAAAATAAACATTTCAGAGCCGGATAAATGCGGCACAACAAAAAAAAATAAAAAAAAAAATAAAAAATTTTCTTTCATTTAAAATATTTTTTTTCTCAAAGAACCATTGCCAAGAAATAAAATATTTAAAAGTAAAATAACAAACGACCTATTATTTCCTGGACGTTTTTGAGATACGATGTTGGAAAAGTTCAGATAAACTTTTAAAACTTAAAAAAAAAAAAATTTCCGTAAATTATTTATATAATTTTTTTTCACGGTTAAAAAATTTTTTTTTTTTTTTTTGACGGGAAATTAGGAAAAGGAAGTGACATAATAACCGATGAAGGAAATTGAAAAAGGAAAAGAAATTACCGCGATAATTCCTTTTTCTTAAATTTCGTTTTAAAATCACGTGATGATTTTTTTTTTTGGACTTTTTCATTACAGGGTTTTTGTTGTTTTAAAGAAGAAAAAAAATTGATTTTTACCGGAATCTTAAGAAAAAAAATAAAGCGACGCTTGAGAAAAGACGGAAATGAGTGGCGCCATCAGATGTCGCGAGCACATGTCACTTCGACAACCCTGTGGCGAAACGTTCATTTTATGGTCACAAATTCAAATGAGGTAGTCAAAAAGGTCGGGCATTTGCAATTAACACGAAATTGCTCGAGGCAAACAAATGTGGTAATGAAATTTTTATCATTTTTATTTTCGCTCTCCATCGCGCGCTTTATTTTTGGCGCGTAAAAACAAACACGATGATGATGTTGATGTTGACATAGGCGCAGGATTAGAACGCGAATTTGACAGTGGTAACAGGAAATGAGTGAAGACATTTTAAAGCTAACAAACAACCACAGTTGAAACAGATTTTTATTTGTGAAAAAGCTTCTCGCGTCAATCGCGTGTATTAATTAATGCGGAATTAAACGAAGGAACGAGTGAAGTTGTAATGGCGTCGTTTATCATGTTGGCACGAGACAAAGCGTGTTTTTATTTCCTATCAATCTTACTAGGACTATTTATACTCATTCTAGCATCTTTAGAGTTTCCCGACTCCATTTGATGTTTACCAGAACCGAATTTGAGTTATTAGAAGCAAAAATTAACAATTTAATGCCAAAATTTGTACTAAAAAACATAAATAAACTGCTAAAACGAATTTCTAGGTGACATTTCATGCAATAAACGCAATTTTAACCCAAAATGGCGTTGGAAAAGGCGTTATTTGGAGCTTTTTAGTGGGAAATTAATAATTTGATGCTAAAATTCCAACTAAAAAACATAAATAAACAACTAAAACGAATTTCCAGGTGATATTTCACGCAATTAACTCAATATTCACCTAAAATGGCGTTAGCAAATGCGTTTTTGGTGCTTTTTAGCGGGAATTTGACTCTTTAGATTGAAAAATTAACAATTTGATGCTAAAATTCCAACTAAAAAACGTAAATAAATAACTAAAACGAATTTCCAGGTGATATTTCGTGCAATTAATTCAATATTCACCCAAAAATGGCGTTAGAAAATGCATTTTTGATGCTTTTTAGCGGGAATTTGACGTTTTAGATGCAAAAATTAGCAATTTGATGCTAAAATTCCCACTTAAAAACATAAATAAACAACTAAAACGAATTTCCAGATGATATTTCATGCAATTAACTCAATATTCACCCAAAATGGCGTTGGAAAACGCGTTTTTAGTGAGAATTTGACTTATTAAATGCAAAAATTAACAATTTAATGCAAAAATTTCCACTTAAAAAAACAAATAAATAATTAAAAACGAATCTTCGGGCGATATTTCACGCAATATCCACCCGAAATAGGTTTGGAAAACGCGTTTTTTGGTGCTTTTAAGTGTTTTATTTTGTTTTTGCCACGTTTTCCAACAACAAGTAACAAACTGCGTGGCTGGAGACGCGACAAAAGTTATCCTGATGGAAGTTTGAAGGCCCCTGATGGGCTCACCCACCAACGAGGGGCGATTAATCTTCTTCTCACTTGATTAGATCTTAGGTCTTCGGTTGGGCCCAACGTACTCTCGTGGGAGTGCGCTACCACACTGTGGCCTGCACGTGGTGCAAAAAAATAATCTCCAATTTCCGCATCCTATCCACACGCGGCCCTCGATTAAGCCCTTAAGACGTGACACTTCTTTCTTGACACTTTGAAAAAAAAAAAAAAAAAAAAAAAAAAAAAAAAAAGTTCCACCACTTCGATCAAAATTCTATCGAATAAAAAAAAAAAAAAAACACGCGAGTTGCGCAGCCAAACAAAAACAACATAAAAAGATCGCTCAGATTTAAATGGCGGCGCTTTAATTACGTGTAAGTGTCCAATAGAAGAGTTTTACGACACCGGACGAGCAATTAGAGCGGAATACACGTTACCCATAAAACAGCACATCTGCTCGTGTATACCTGATTCGATACCCCCGAAGAGCGCGACTCAAAGGGTCAATAAACTCGTTGCTTTTATTTCTTTGTTTACCCCAACCGCAGAAAAAGAGAGAAAAATGTTATCGGGAGTTTTGGTGGCCCGTAATAAGATTGATTCGACTCTACCGTTCCACTTACCTGAAAGCATTTTCTTGCTTTCGTTGGTCCTACATTTGAAAATAGTATCATCAGCTCGCGAATATACTCGATTTTGGACATCAAAAATGTAATACCAGAAACTGAAAAATGGCACGCAAAGAAAAACATAAAATAAAAAAATAAAATTTAAAAATGAAATAAATTGTTTAGAATTTAAAAAAAAATGTTAGATTGAATTTTCTAAGTTTATATTGTGTATAAAACAGTAAAAAAAAAAATTTTAAAAATCAAATTTTAGTTTTCTTATGTTTTTGTTGTATTCGACACGCTCAATCAATCAAGTTGTTCATTTTGTGCGCAATGTCTAAAAAATAAACAAATATATTTTTTTTTTTGTGGAAAAATACAGATTTTAAAAGTATTTTTAGGGTGTGAAAGAAACTCAACGGTTTGCAATAGGCAACACGAAATTAACACAAATATAGCCACAAAGTCTCGGGAAAAGGTGCGAGAAGAGTGTTGAAAATTGCGCATAAACACAGACAAACACTCATTTAGCGAAAACTGTTGATAAATTCAGGAGCAGGGTCTAGAAAGAGAGTGTGTCGAGTGATTTGTTGACCATTTTCGCACGTGCAATCGCCGGATTTGTTTGTTTTACTTTAACGCGCCCGTTGTGTTGTCCGTACAATTTTTTCCCTGATTAATTCACTTCGAGCAATGATTCTTGGGTTGTACACTTGATTATTTGGAGAAAATCTTTATTTTGATGAATAAATTGCATCCGATTTGATCCTATTCAGTTTTGATTTGCTGGTGTTGTGCGGGCAACTTGTGCGGGGTTTTTAAATTGAATTTGTGACCAATAAGTTTCGCCATTTCTCCCCCTTGAGGCCGATTCTTGAATAATTTAAATGGAATATTATATCGAGACATTGATTTTGATGAGGTTTTGTTCGGATACTCGAAGCTCGTTTACTTTTGACGTTAAATTGTAATAAAAATGTTTGTTTTACGCAATAATTTAAATATTTATCGCATGTTTTGGATTTATTAATCGATGCAACGCTAAATTAAATCGATTTTTATGAGTAATGAAAATCAATTAGCAATGTCTCATCACACTCGTAATTAGTTTTCATTAAGATAAGATTTAATTTCTAATTTTTGTTAATGATAAAATATTAAAAGATTTTTGAGTTTACAATTTCGCTCACTAGGTGTCCGTATCAATCAAGAACGAATTGATCGTTTGACGAGTTTTTGTGAAAATATTGAAGAAATTTTTCAATTTCATTGAAACATTTCTTTTATTTGTTTTAGTTTATAATTTTTTTTAAAAATGTCATAACTTTTTTCGAAATTTTCCTTGAACAAATATCCTCGCCACATCAATTCCCTCTTTTTTATTGACAGTTTTTCGTTGCACGTAGTCGTTGTTGATCTGCTCAAATCCCGCCTCGACGAAAACCTTATTTAGAAACTCTATTCAAAAAAATAAAGATAAATGTTAATTTCGTAATTCAAACTGAAAAATCCCGTTAAAAGAAACCGAAACGCTATATATACAGCTAATTTACATACAGCAATTTAAAAAAAAACTTTTTTTTAAATCGACAAACGATATAAACTTCGAAAAAAATCAACAAACGATAAAATACTTCGAAAAAATCAACAAACGATAAAATACTTCGAAAAAATCAACAAAAAGTCTAAAATAACTTCAAATAATCGACAAAAAGTCTGAAATAGCTTCAAATAATCGACAAAAAGTCTAAAATAACTTCAAATAATCGACAAAAAGTCTGAAATAGCTTCAAATAATCGACAAAAAGTCTAAAATAACTTCAAATAATCGACAAAAATTCTAAAATAACTTCAAATAATCGACAAAAAGTCTAAAATAACTTGAAATAATCGATAAACGATCAAAAAAACGAAACGTTAATTAAAATGTATTTAAAAAAAATATATAATTTTAGCGGTACGTAAATTAGCAGTATAAATGCGCTCCCAAAAACTCTCACCAGTAGTGAAATAATACGCTCTGGTGCCATCTTGTCGCACATAAAAATTCTCGTCCAACTTATGACCTTTTTTGAACCTCAGCATCGCTTGGTCGTACTGACCGTAATCCCTGAACAAAACAATTCCACCGGGCTTCAAAACCTGCAAAATTCAAAAAATAAAATAATCAAAACACCAATCTATATTTATCTTATTTACTTGATGAATATTTCTCAATGTTGATATCATTTTATCGGGATGGATCGCGGACAACACGAAAATCATCGTGACAACGTCGATTAAATTCGCTTCAATCGCCGTAATTAATTTCTCGCTCGTCACATCCATTTGAAAGGCTAAACACTTATTCACATCGTATTCAGGATTCTCCTATATAAAGAAAAAAATTAATTTTTCAAATTAATTATTTTTTAGGGGATAAAAATTACAAAATACTTTGACATAATTGACAGCTCGATTAGAAAAATCACAGGCGTAAATGAAATATTCCGTTCCTTCTTTGATTAATGGGAAAATAAAATTTCCAACGCCGCAGCCAATTTCTAGTAAGTGTTTTCGACCCGTTGTACAAACGTCACTGAAAAAAATAAAATATTCAAATAAAAATGTTTTTTTTGGGTTTTTTTGTTTGTTGTACTTTTGACATAATTCCGAGAATTCTCGAGTGGTCCAGTGCCGATCTTTAAAGAAATTTGTTGAGTTTCGTTTGTAAAATAAATCCCAGTTCTTTTGCGCTTGAGTTTCGAGTTGGTTCTGTTTGAAATTGGACACGAGTGTGGCGTCGCATTTCAATTTTGCCGCCTCTTCTTCGGTTAATTTTCGGGCGGTGTGACCTTCCGTCGTATTAGTTGTCATGACTGTCAACAAATGTACACCTACAAAGAATAATGTTTGATAAAATAATTAAAAACACCAAAAATTTATTAAAAGCACATTTACCTTTAAAAATACCCGACAAAACTACATTCGTTCAACGTAAACAAATGCCAGACGACTCCATCTTGAAAATTCATTCCGCACCACAGTGGCAATATGATTGAGTTGAAATTATTTGTTAATACCATGATATTTTGTAATATTATAAATAAACTATAAATAATAAATAAATAAATAAAATAACAGCTCATTGATGTTTTTAATATAGTGTGATTAATCGCTTTAAAACAAAAATGCGAGTCTGTGATTTGTAGTGTAACCTAGCGAGTCTTTTTCAAACTACAACCGAATGAAAAACACTTCTTTTGTAATGTAAATTTTAAAAAAAATATATAAAACATTGACGATTTTTACTTTTTAATATCAAAACATTTTACAAGAATCGTAAAAATCATTGCGAGAAATATTTATGTCGTACAAAACAAGGATAAAATAAATAGACTACTGAAACTAGAACAGAAATCGAAACATAAAAAGTGAAAAAGAAAGAAAAAAAACATTTCATTGTCCTCCAACCGAGTGATTAACTTGAAATTTAAAACACCTTACTGTCCTTACTTTTTAATGCACTAAAAAACACAACAACTAAAAAAAAAAAAACACAAAGAATAATTTTTATAGATCATTTAAATAAATCACTTCACTCTAATACAAGCAAAATGAAAAACCTTCACTTTGCAGGGTCAACAACTCCCACCAAGGAAAACTAAAAATGATGACCAACAAAGATAAAAATCAGAATACCATTAGCAGCATTAATGCGGATAACCTCTTACATCACATAATGACATCCTTCATAGAAAAATGCAACAAAATAAAAAATAAATTAAAAAAATTTTAAAAATTCAAAAAATCAAAAAATCTTTAAAAAAAAATCCAAAAAAATTTTTTAAAAATCCAAAAAATTCATTTCTTTTAAATTCTCATCACCCCAAACGATGCATAAACGGTAACTGGTGGTACGGAAACACTTGCCGCCTCCCCACATCGTACCAAGTTGGAACAGGGACCCCCAATCGATTCGCCCACTCCAATTGCTTATACGGCGGCGGGCCCGACACGATCGGCTGCGGGACAGGCATCGGATAACGCGGGTTCAACCAAGGCCCAATTTGCGGACGACTAGTCACCGCTTGCGGAAATTTCCACGGATTTCCCTGTTTAGTCGGAAAACTTTGCCAATTTGTTATCGGCTGATCGATGCTGTTATGCGGCGCAAACTGAGGCGACGGCGGCGGCGGCGGATTTTGAGGCGGCTGAGGCCGGGCCCAAAATGGCAATTCGGGCGAAACATGACCGATCCTATCCCTGCACAACTTGCGTCTCAAATTAGCCTCGATGGCCACTTCGATCATGTTGTTTCCCAGCACGAAATCCGTGGCCACGACGTTGGCCTTGTCCCACCAAACGTCGCGGAACCACAGCGTGATATTGCGATTGACCTTATCCGCGAGCACCCGCAGACTTCCCCGTGGGTTGCCGATGATGTCGGCCGTTGTGGGCGTCAATTCGGCCATGACTGCCCATAAACCGGCGGTGGGCGAGCGCGTAACTTCTTCTAAGTACGCGTGTAAAGACGCGGCGTCGTTTTTGTCGCCCCATCTTTGGGGGATCCCCGGCCAGAGGAGAGAGTTCTCTAAGAAAGAAGCTTCGTTGTAGGCGACTAGGAGTCTCTTGTTCATGGCCCACATGTCGGCGAGCGTCGCTTCGGAGCCGGCGGAACGCGGCAGCATGTGAGGTTCGAGTTCGCGCAGGAGAAGGGTTATGAGTTCGCGGTGTTGTTCGCGCGAGTCGAAGCCCCATTGGAATCTGTGCACGTCTAGGATGATTATTTCTTGGGTCGAGTTGAGGAAGGAGCTTAGGTCGGTGAGGGCGCGTTGAAGCGGGTTCACTTTAAAGTCGCCGTGGTTCAGCCAGAAGCGTTCGCGCGTGGTGCTGTACAAGCCGACACGGAAATCTAAATATCTGCAAATAAAAATTTAAAAAAAAAAATTTATTTTTTTATATTTTTTTAAATTAAAAAAAATGTTTTTTGAGATATCTTTATAGGTGTTTTGTTAGGGCCCCGGATTTAATCTCGTTTATGGGGCCCGCAAAACGACCGGTTTCAAAACTACGCGTTACTGCTGAACATGTTCGGCGGAGAAGCGCAGGGGAAAGCGCAGGGACAGCATCATTAAATATTTCCTAAATTTCCAAAAATTGCAAAAAAAAAACATTTTTATAAATGTTTTGTTGGGGGCCCGGATTTAACCTCTTTAAAGGAGCCCGCAAACATCCGATTACAAAAAAAAATCGCTCGTTAAAATGCTTCGCTGCTGAACACGTTCGGCGGGAAAGCGCAGGAAAAGCGCAGGGGCAGCATCGTTAAATATTTCCTAAATTTCTAAAAATTGCAAAAAATATTTTAAAAGATGTTTTTGTTGGGGGCCCGGATTTAACCTCTTTAAAGGAGCCCGCAAACATCCGATTGCAAAAAAAATCGCTCGTTAAAATGCTTCGCCGCTGAACACGTTCGGCGGGGAAGCGCAGGGGAAGCGCAGGGGCAGCACCATTAAATATTTCCTAAATTTCCAAAAATTGCAAATAAAACCTTTTTATAGATGTTGCGTTAGGGGCCCGGATTTAACCTCTTTAAAGAAGCCCGCAAACATCCAATTACAAAAAAATCGCTCGTTAAAATGCTTCGCTGCTGAGCACGTTCGGCGGGAAAGCGCAGGGGCAGCATTTTCAAATATTTCGCAAATTTCAAAAAAATTGCGGAAATCCGCCAAAAATATCATTTAAAAAAAAAATTGATTTACCGAATCCCATACGCAAGTTGATTCCATATATTTTCGTCTTGGCATATCGTATAGCGCGTAATGACATTCTCCGACGCTCTCCCCTGATATTCTTGATAACTGCCAGAATCATGCGACCCGGGAATGAGCAATTCGCGCAGCCGCATCGAGCCTAAATTATTCCTGTTGTCCCACATCCACGACGGTCGATTCTTCAGACATTGCGACGCTAAAGTACGATTATTCCGTACGTAAGCGACCCAAAACCCCAAACAATCCGTGCGCAAAGCGCGAGCGCTAAAAGTCGGTCGCGGGAACGTCACGCTCGTTCGGAAATAACCGATCGTGCGTCCAGTGACGTCGACACGTTCCAATGCCGGACTCGATGGCGTCAACGACGGGTCCTGGGCAAACAATCCGACGGAATCGCCCGGATGAGGCGCAGCTTGGTACCAATTGAGTTCCAATTGGCGTTCGACGAGACGCCGACCTCCATCGGGAAGGGCCACGAGCGACGAGACCGTAAGAAACACTCTCGGGTTTGTGGGTTTGTCGGATGAAATTGGACTGTTGCAATCTGAATAAATTAAAAAGAAAATGGCGTTTAATGTATTCAGTGTTATGCATAATACCAAGAATGTTGTTTATATAATTCGCGGGTTAATGACGGGTTTAGTCGCGTTGTTTTTTGAGTCAAGTACGAATACAAAATTTCAAGGTTGTAACAGCAGAACAAAGAAATATATTTAAATTTAAATATAGGATTGGTATCGCTAATTATTTGGTTGTAAAACGTTTATAATGTCAATTCGTCGCTTTATGTCTTAATTAAAAATTTAAATATATGTAAATAAAGGCAGTGGCATATCGGGCAACCCCCCCCCCCCCCCCATATTTTTTTCCTTTTTTAAACCTAAGATTTTGGGGCTTTAGTTTCGGCCGTAGGCCCCTTCAATTTTTCTTTTTTTTTATAAAACATATTATTCTGGGGCTTTGGTTTTGGTCGTGGGCCCCTAATTTTTCGTAAAGCCCCCCGCAATCAAAATATACGGGCCCCTTCTCATTTTTTTTTTTTTTTTTTTAAATCTAAGATTTTAGGGCCCCCTTCTCATTTTTTTCTTCTTTTTTTAAATTTAAGATTTTGGGACCTTGGTTCCGGCTGTGGGCCCTCAATTTGCCTTGGGCCCCCCGCGACTACAAAATACAGTACGGGCCCCTTCACATTATTTTCCCTTTTTTAAAATCTAAAATTTTGAGGCTTTGATTTTGGCTGTGGGCCCCCAACTTCCCATGGGCCCCCAATTTCCCATGGGTTCCCAATTTCCCGTGGACTCCAAATTTTTTGTGGGCCTCCTCCAACACCACCGCAATCACAAAATATAACGCCCCCTTTTTCATTTTTTTAAAAATCGATTTTAGGGCCTTGGTTTCGGCCGTGGGCCCCACATTTGCCGTGGGCCCCTCCGCAGTGCGGGGGTTGCAGGTGCGGATTAAATTCAATTTCTGTTGCTGAAATTCTTAAATTAGGTCTTAAAATTTGAATTTCATTAAATAAAAAAATTAAAACTTCACTTTCGTATACGTTAATTACACGTTTTCATTATTTAAAATCCGCTAAGTTATAATTAAGTTAAGTAAAAGCGTATAACTCGGTACAAATTGGGTCATTTTCTACTTTTTATACATAAAAAAAAACAAACATTCAGCGATTAATTGGTGGGAAATTGCTGGAACCGAAACCTCAAACGCATGACCAAAATCAAAAAAAAAAAAAAAAATCAAAAAAAAATTTAAATTAAATCGACTATAAAATAAAATCAAAAAACAAAATAGAATCTTACCTAAAAACTGTCTTTTTATCCTTTTACTATCAATGGTTGACCACAGCAGAAAAACCACAAGCACCGTGCGCAATGTCGAGCTCATGGCGCCGCTTTTCACATGCAAAATAAAAGAAAATGAAAAGTCACGCCGGAGAAGTAAATAAAAGAAAGAAAAAAAAAATATTCATTACGTTATTTCCTGGGTGTTTAAGACACACCTTAAGAATGCAAAAATAAAAAATCAAAAAAAGACAAATCAAAATGCGTATAAAGACGATCTCTCGCGATGGTGCTACAGTTGACCGCTTGAAATTATGCCTTAGGATTTTGCGTTTTCCGGATGTGACCTCAACTGGAAACGGAAGAAAAGAAAACAATTGAACGGCAATTTATAAGTGGATGATAAAAAAGGGAAGTTTATTGGAATTTTGATGAGTGCATTATGAAAATGCGGCAAATCCGTGCTCGAAATCAAATTTTTTTTTATATATTAATAAATGAATAGGAATAACGGAGATTTTTATTTTTTTTCAGTGGAAATCAATGGAAATGTGAAATGGTTGAGGTCACGTGTGTGTGTGTTTGAATGTGGAGTCGCTGGGGAACGAAGAATATTTAAATGTTACGCAATTTGTTAAATATTTTATCAAATTATCGCGTGTAATTAGGCAGTGAGTTCTCGTGAGCATCGCTTTGAATTGTGTCAGTGGAAACAAACGTTTTTTTTCCTCAAAAATTTATCAAGTCCACATCACAAGGACAGTTGGTGTGTCATCCTGTAATAGCTTTAAACACTTTCCTTTTCATCTCCATTACGAAAAAGGAATAAATAAAATCGTAAAGATTTTTATCAGAATGAATAAAAATGTTAAGGATTTGCATCAGAATGGCTAAAAATCAAAAACATTTGCATCAAAATGGATAAAAATAGTAAAACTCATAAATATTAGCATTAAAATGGATAAAAATCATAAATATTTGCATTAAAATAGTTAAAAATTGTAAATATTTGCATTAAAATAGCTAAAAATCGTAAATATTTGCATTTAAATGACTAAAAATCATAAATATTTGCATTAAAATGGCTAAAAAATCTTAAATATTTGCATT
>JAQFXT010002362.1:0-12465 GCA_034683725.1 Strigamia crassipes
ATTTGCACAGGGTGCAAATTCACTAGTATCTATTGTTTAATATTTATTTATTTATTTGAGGCAAACTTATCCAAGTTTGGTATAGTTGCTTGCGGTGATTGTTAAGTCTACAGTCTACCGCATGATCTTTTGGTGTACTTACGTTAAATTTGTACAGCTGCTTTTAAGCAGCAGATTTAATATTCCACTGCGCTAGCGCGCCATATTGTTCCTCATATCCTGACAGAGCTTGCGCTCTTTTGCGAATGGGGCAATTATGAAAAGGTTGAGCAACCTTCTCCCGACATAAATGTAGTTGGAAATTGCTGGGTTTATTACATAAAACGCGACGCCGCAGGTGTTGTCAGACGTTTTCGGGCTATGCTCGTTGCCCAGGGTTTCAGTCAGAAATATGGGATTGATTATTCGGAGGTTTTCAGGCCTGTTGTTAATTATGTACTCATTCGCCTATTTTTCGTGCTTTTTATCGTTTCATTGGGCTGGCAAGATGCACATTTAGATGTCAAGGATGCCTATCTTTATGGCAACTTGGACGAAGCTATCTATATGCAAATTCCCAAGGGCTGGGAAATTTCTGAGAACGCCAATAAGGTGTGGAGGCTTCGTAAGGCCCTTTACGGCCTTCATCAAGCTGGACGGCAATGGAATTTTTGTCTGGTGGAAGCTTTGTTGGAGATTAAATTCCACAAGCTTCTGGATGCAAATGGAGTTTTTGTTTCTAACACATATAATGCTGTCATCCTGGTTTACGTTGATGACATGATGCTTTTCACCAATAGACCAGGTCCTCGTGACCAGACAGTGAATGCCCTTCGATATATTTTCACGATCACTGATATGAGTTCAGTGTCAAAATTGTTGGGAGTGCAATTTGATCGTGATGGTGATTACATTTTAATTTATTAACGCGATTATATAGATACATTGGCAGAGGCCTATGGGATTGCCTCCGAGTTTCTGTGTAAAGTTCCCATTAGAGTTGGCACAATGGTTTATAGTGCCCGAGAAGATGAACCGATTTTAGATAATAAAGACTTTACCTACCGGTCCCTTATCGGTTCTCTTCTATTTCTTGCATCGCGTTCTAGACCAGATATTCTCTTCCCGGTGATTATTCTTTCACAGTATAATACGTGCTTCACTAGGAAGCACGTAATCCTTTTGCTACAAGTCCTCCAGTATGTTAAGAACACGCGGAATTATTCAATAAGCCTTTCCGCGGTGACTGGAGATATACTTTCAGGATACTCTGACGCCTCTTGGATCTCAGATCGAGATAAAAGAAGAAGCTTCGAATGTTATACTATTTCCATATACAGAGTTCTCATCGTTTAGGGTTGCAGCAAGCAGCGCTATTGCGCTCTTAGTACAATGGAGTCAGAGTTTCTTGTATTTTTTGATGCTGCAAAGGAAATTGTTTGGTTACAAGCGTGATCAACCGGTCCCGAATTCTGCGTCTTCCGTCTTCTCCAACAATGTATTCAGATTGTCTTTCGACAATCTATTTCACATCAAATAAAATCAAGAATAAGCAGAGCAAACATATTGACGTCAGGTTTTATTTCCTTCGGGATTGGTTAAAAGATGAGATTTTTGTCCTTAAAAAAGTTTCATCCGAGCTGAATCCGGCAGATGTTTTTACAAAGTTTTTTTCCCCTACCCGTCTTGCATTTTTGTGTAAGCTTTTTTTGTGGAATTGCGGTAAATTTCTATCATTCTAGATTTAATGTATAATATTTCGGAGAATGGGGGGCTTTGTTGAACTCAAACTTGGTTGTTCTCTGAAATGTGATTTGTAATTGTCAATATTTTTTTATAGTTTCGGAGTTAATCAATGTTGATTAACCCTTGACTATTTATTGTATTATTCTGGCTACATAGTGGCGCAATTGAAATTACATTACTGTGTATATATTTGTCGGATGGCACTTTTATGCCTCCGTTGCTTTGTATAATATTATTTCTGGGTGGCACCTTTGAACCCCCGTAGTTTATGTTTTTTGTTTTGGCCACTAAGTTTCTTTTTTGGTTTTTTGTTGCTTGTCTTTTCAACCATCAAGTTGATGCGTTTTGAATTAAACAGTGCTTTTTGGCTTTTAGCAGCTGTGTCAGCATCTATCTTTTTTCCCAGCCTAAACACATACAGGTCTTCAAGTTTTTCGACCACCTGTACAGCTGTTTCACCTTTTTCTTGCTTGACCTTATCCGCTTCGGCCATCAGCAAGGTGTCGAAAGGTTTAAAGCAACTTAAAAACTTGGCCTCAAACGTGTCCCAAGATGTTTTATTCCCGGCGCGCAAGAACCATGTTAAGGCTTCGCCTTCAAAAAATTTTCCAAGATGGCGTTGTACCACCTGGTTTAGATAGCCGTCAGCAAACTTCAAACCTTTCTTCAACTCTCTCATGAAGCTGCAGGCTTTTGTTTGATTTCCCAAAAATGTTTGTAGACTGATCCACTTTATTCTTCTGCTCAATTCTGCATCATTTGCGGGCGAGCCAAAAACTGAATTCTTTTGCTGCGTATTAATTTTTACAGGAAGAATTACCGCAGGAGAAACTACAACAAGGGGATGGCGAATAATTGGCATTCCTGCTGTTATTACAGGTGAAATTGCCTGATTCCCCACAGCCGTTTGGTAAGAATGCAGCAGGTTGTTGATCAGTGCATGTTCCAGAATTAAGGCGTCGTACGCCTGTTTCTGGTGCATTGCATCTTGCATTAGCCCTGTTGCAGTTACCAATTGGTCCTCCAGTGCTGTAATTGCAGTAAGTGCAGACTGTAAGTCTGCTTCAGCAACCTCCAACTCCTGAAGAGTTGTTGCAGTTTGTCTGCGGCACTGTTTTGATTCCTGCCGGCCATCAAACATTTCTGTGGCCACCTTTTCCAGAACTATTTCAAGCCCTTCCTGAGATTCCAGGTCCTCTTTTTCTAACCCAAAATGTTTTTTAATTGCCTCTAATATTGCTTGTGGGTCTGGAACCCATGACTGTCCGTGTGCACCAGGCATTTTTAACTAGAATGGGGAGAAGATTCTCCAGTTCTAAGTGTCTTTGTAGAAAAGAAGTGGTAGTCAGTAACTGCTCTGGTGTGAGACATTGAATAACTATTGCACTTTGTGTGTCACAGTATTTATATCCTTCTTGGATTAGTAGGATTAGTACAATACCCACTCATGCAAGAGGATTAACTGCTGCACCAATAGCTGTGCAGCTACAAGTGTGTTAGCCATTTACAGAAGGAGGGGTAATGACGTCATTTCCTATAGTGTTAGGGTTGTGACGGTTTAAACAATTGTATTAGTACGAAAAGTCGATACTAGATGGCGCACTCGCCACTGCTAGCGTATAAATAATGGAAAAAGTATGGAAAAGCAGCTGCTTTCCTGCATTTCACCAGTTGTGGCATATAAAAGAAACAGTATAAATATGAAAAACTCTATGTACCCATAGGTTTATCATTCATCCTGGACAAGAGGATAATCTACATTAGTCAATGTAGAATTAGGTCACCAGGCGGAAACCCACACTGTATCTTGGCCAAGATCAGCGCCCCGTGGCAGGTTTTAAGTCATGCGCCCGCGTATCCTAACCCCTCGGACCCCTGGGCAGCGAATGTGTCCTGTGTATCCACTTCCTCTAAAAAACCTTTTGGGGCAAAAGTGTCCTGAGTATGCAGTTCCTGTGTCCTGGGTATCCAGTTCCTGTGTCCTCGGTATCCACTTCGTCTATCACCTGATTGGGGGGATTCCCAGAACCATGTTTCCATTGAAGCAAGCAAGAATCCTAATGTTGACAACTGTATACAAGGAGATTTCCAGTCGGAAACCAACCCCTTTGGCACTGATTATTGAACTGACTATATTGAGAATATATGTTGCACCTATCTAACAAATAGATGCAGTTTCCTTCCGATGATGGAGACGCCTGGCCATTGCTGGGCCAGAAGCCGTTACGTACGCTGCCAATCCTCCTGGTTGATGCCATCATATGTACTGTACGTTTTCGGGCGTATGCCCCATGGCACGGTATGAATGGTGAAGCCGCCACATGCATCTCAAATACCGCGTAGATCTGCAATGCAGAGAGATGCTGTGTGGTGGTAGTAAATCCCGGTTACGCTTAACCCTAATTCCATGCAGATGCATGAAGAAGAATGTTAAGTGTGACATTCTCCCCAGTCCCTCTGCATTTAGCGGTAAGATACCCAAAAATTCCGACATGCATTGGGTGAATACTGACTGCTGCAATCAAACGAGTAGCTCTGTGCGTGTCCAATTCCTTCTCCGTCTCCTTGTACAGTTAACCATGACGTTAGTTCCGCCACAAGACGTTATCCGAAACGTCGAACCCTGACGTTGTTGTGACGATGCAGCCATACGGAATTCGGATGCCCCGAAGACGAATACACACAGAAGAACCACCTCTCGCTCGGACTAAGTATTCGACTAGTGTTTATATAATTTAGTGACACATTTTAAAGAGCCAAATTTTGGCATAGTGTTATGTGTAACTATTATTTTGATTGCGCAACCAATAACCGCTGCCGCGGTTATAACTGGTAATTAATGAATGTACTGTATTGAGAAAAGCCAAGTTGTTTTATTCCTGCACACACTCTCAAACTCAAAGATTTGCACTCAACATTTCGTGACTACTGAACTGACCCGCTATACGTCAGATGACGCATTGCTCAGGTCTAATAGTTCTGGCTCCAGAACATCATCGCTACAGGGTCAGTCCTGGCCAATCCTGGAGCAGTTTCAAAAATTTGGTCTAAATATAGAACCAATCTTTAAATTTCTTAGTCAAATCAAGTCCGCCATTTTGAATTTCATTGATTCTAGCAGCGGTTTTTATATTTTATTGAAATAAAAATACACTTTTCATGATTTTCTTGTCTTTTTATTTAACAATAATCAACAGTGAAAAGAATTTTCCAACCAAAAATGTTCTGGAAGTAGAAATTTAGAACCAGAACTTTGCTGTTCTGATTTCAAAATACATGATTACCATGCTGGCACCACACATTTACTATCGATTTTTTAATAAAAATTGGAATAAAATGCAGATGTCCACATGGCATATTTTGTTCATCAAACTTTGCCATCTTCAGACTTGATTTTGTGGTTTACAAGATTTTTTCCTGCCATTTTCAGACTTAGGAAGTCCAAAAAACAGAAAATTTTTGCCTGCCATTTTCAAACACTAAAAGTTTAGAACGCCAGTCATTACACTTTTTTTTGTAAATTAAATAGTGTTTTTTGTCTGGATTCTGTTTGTTTGCAGTTTACACTGCATTCATTCTTTCTCCGCACCAAGTGGTTTTTGGCAAAAGCAAATTTTTACAGACTCTAACTTGAGTCCATAACAGTCTGTTGCCCTGTTGCCCTGTGAAACAACTGAAACTCTGCCCAGGGCTTTCTTATTCAAGGCTTTTACCTCAGCGTGTGCAGCATTATCGTGCCCCCTGCACGCGTCCCTTGCACATTTACTGGAATGTCTGCACATTCCAATGAGATAGTGTTGCATTTGGTAGCGTCGTCTGCAAGCAAAGTAGGAGAGCAAGTGATGCGCCACCAGAATATTCTTGCGTTTTTCTGGTCTTCGTTGCCATCAACACAGCAGAAACAGACTTCCATTAGCCTGCTCCCCTGCCCGGCACTTAGGGCTTTTGAAGGCTCACTGAACAGTATGTGTCGCAAGAATACCCAAATTAAAGATAGAGAAACCAAGAAACAGTTTTAGTAAAAGATGTGTTGTTATAATCACAAAGTTGATAATTTCCCACTGGAAAAATAACAATTTTGGACCAAAAGACAGAATAAAATGTGAAATTTAAAGCTGTAAACTGGATTTTTAGTCTCCTTTCAGAGCTGGTAGCCATCTGCATCGCACACATAGCATTTCTGCACCCTCATGCACTCTGTGTGCCATTTGAGCTCTCAACTAGTGGCCTCCTCTGACCGCGAGCAGCTCGCCCTGCTCCCTAAGCCCTAATTTCTATGGCTTTAGAGGTCAGATCAGCACCTCATTTTGCCATTTCCACCAGTGCACACGGTACAGGGAAGAGATAAAACAGTGCAGCCCTGTAAGAACACAGGTCAGCAACTGGTGCATTTTAACCCTTTCGGAGTATGCACTTTTTCTTTTAATTTCCAATCAGTCCCACATTTGTCAAATGCTTCGCCATTCCCCGAGGTTGATCACACCTGATCACTACGACGTATTGTACCATGCTGCAACGTCCCAGTATTAATGACTTGAGGCAGTAAAAGTGTCGTGACAAGGGAACGGTCCGCAGTTCCGCTCTCACGCCCGGCCCATAATGGACTGGATTCTTAAAAGGTGGCATTTGGAGTTTGCCCACATTTGAGCTGTCCCTTCCGCCTGAAGTGTTTTGGGTTGCTGGTGGCCACCAGCTAGCTGCCACCTCTACACGGAGCAGAACCTACTAGGCCAGCGCCATTACTTTTAAATGGGCTTCAACTAAGAAATAGAAGGTAAAAATCTTGTTTATTTCTTTACTACTCAGATCACCCTGAGATGGAAAAAAGTAAGAGATTAAAGATGTTGCAAGTGAAAGTTCTGCTGTAGCATGCCCAGCAAAAAAAAGTTTTTTTTGTCAGAATTTAGGGACCAATGGTCATCGTGAAACTGCCCGGCGGCCATTGCCGTTTTTTGTGGCAATCCACGTTGACCCCTATGTTTCAATTAAATTTTTCCCTCTTTTGTAAAAAAATTTTTGCTGTAAAAAAAAAAAAAAAAAATTTTATTTCCAAAAAACAATTTTCTGAAAGGTTCAAATTATCCTCGGACGAGCCCATAATTGTGAGTGTTTGGCACCGGTCATCGCGTGAACTAAGGAACGACCACGCGTTGCTGATCACAAATACACACTTATAAGGAAAATAACCACACAAGACACACCAACTCCATCCCTAGCTCTGACCGCTGGTCACGAGGCCTATGATGGCATGGCCAGCGAGTCCTTTGTTTATTTCTACCGCGCTGCGCGTTGTGAACGCACAGCGCACGCGATTGGGCCGCTCAAGACCCTGTGGCCTGCAATGCGGGCACACAGCGCCAGAGATGGCCGTGCATTGTGTTGGGGCCGGAGTTAGACACTGACCGCAGGTCTTACTCGTGTTGTGGCTGGTCAACGACTGCCTTCTCTCTCTACTCTCGACCCCATACATGCCACTTCCGGTCATTGCTAAATCCCTGTGCCCGATTGGTCACAATCGGTACTGCAGCTCCACCTATTCCTAGGGAGCCGCAATAGGGACCGTGAATGTTGGCCGTGACCAGGCTAATGGTCACACGGTAGCAGCACCTGTTGGTGGGTGCTAGAAATGTGAAGATAAGCTGCTGGTTTTTTTTCCGCAATTACAACTCTAGGTGCGGCGAAAGCATTCTCTTCTACTTTGAGTGCACAAACTTCACCACAAAAACATACAATCTCATTGGAATGAGCAGATCGGTCCAGTGTGTGTACGGTTAAGCCGTAGTGCGCGGTAGCGCTATACACTCTGAGGTAAAGGTACAAAAGCATGCGTACAACCGAGCCAATTCTAGTTTTGTCTGTTGAGGCAAAAGCAATGGAGGAGCTAGAGTATCCTCGTGTATTATCTGCAAAATCTCTTTTGCCAACAAAAAACAATAAAGGTGAATGCAAATTCATAGATTTGAAGTTTTATCCATATAAAACCAATTTGGCATTACGCAGGCATATATCATGTGTCATCGCCAGTATAAAACCTCATCGGGAGCCGGACGCAAAAGCGGAAACATGGGCTGTTCAGATGGTACAGTCTGCTGTCGGTTTGTTGGGTCACTACTTGTTGGGGACGGTCAGGTGGAAAAATGCACCTAATTGTCAGGGCTGCACAGTTTTCTTAGGACCCACGTGGTGGCGACGCGTAATGACAAGCGTGAGGAAAAGTGACAACTTCAGTATTGGGGGCTGTTGTAACAGGCTGCTCCTGGCAAGCTACATTCTGTTTTCCGGCCCATGCCGTTTAATTTCGACTTCGTACCATGCACCAATTCAAAATGTCCGCAAAAAAACACTAGTCATGTGTTTTGGGCACTAGAATTAGGGTTCGGGCAGCGAGGAGAGCTGCCAGTGATTGGGGAGTAATCACTGGCAAAGTTTTTAAAGACATGACAAAGCCCGTCAGCGAGAGGAGACGGTTACCATGATTTCAGGTGTTACCAGCTCTTCACAGAGACTGGGAATCCAGCCTGTAACTATTTTTTCTGAAAACCTTTTTTGCTTTCTGTACTCTAAAATGGTCGTGACTGACCACGAAGACGTTTTTCAGTTTGGAAATAAAATTTTCTTCACTTTTACTTAACTTTATCTTGTTTCTCTTCTTTCGAAGTTGTGTTGTGACCACCCAAGCAGTGGCTAGACCTTAAACCGGGCAGTAGCAGCACCTGTTGGTGAGTGCTAGAAACGTAAAGATGGGCTGCTGGTTTTTTTTTCTGCAATTACAACTCTAGGTGCGGCGAGGGCATTCTTTCCTACTTTGATTGCACAAACTGCACCACAAAAACATACAATCTCATTGGAACGAGCAGATCAGTCCAGTGTGTGTACGGTTAAGCCGTAGTGCGCGGTGGCGCTGTACACTTTGAGGTGAAGGTACGAAAGCATGCGTACGACCAAGCCAATTCTAGTTTTGTCTGTTGAAACAAAAGCAATGAAAGAGCTAGAGTATCCTCGTGTATTATCTTCAAAATCTCTTTTGCCAACAAAAAACAATAAAGGTGAATGCAAATTCATGGATTTGGAGTTTTATCCAAATAAAACCAAACCAAAAAACAATCTTTTTCTTTTATTTGTAAAAACTTGTGCCATAAATTGTGTTGTTCATACAACACAAACCTCTGTATTGGAAAATGACATACTGCAGTGTATGTGATTTTAAGCGCCTTTTGCTAGAAAGGTTTAGCAAAAGTAATGTGAAAATCATGTTTTGCGCAAGCAAACCAGGCTCGGGTTCTGCAATAATTATCAACAATGCTGTATATTTTTTCTACTTGTGATTGCACTCTTTATTAAAATAAAAAACTGCGTCATTAAAAAATTCTGAATTCTTTTATTCCATAACAATACAATGGTTCAAATGGAAAAATTAGCAACAGCTAATTCTTCATACCGGTAAACACTCTTTCTTAATGAAAAAGGACAAAACATTTCATTTTTTGATACATATCAAAATTCATTATACATGAATTTCAAAAGTTAGATTGCAGAGAAAGCAATTTCTTTTGAATTCATGTAAAATTCATATAAAAAACGCATTAGCAAGATTTGAAAGACAGCAATATTTCTTCAGATTTGAGCATTTTCTCTTTTAAGGTTATCATTCTGGAACTTGTCTAGAACTAGTTCTAGATCCGGAACATTTAAGCAATGTCCTCCTAGGAGATTATGACCAATAATCACGTGACTTTTTGGCAGCTAATAAGAGGCTAGGACTTGTCTTAATTCCTCTTTTTCAACTGGCGGTTGCAGATCCAATTAATCCTCTAGGGTAATCCCAGAAGACTTTGCACTGACCACATGGTCATTGCTGCTTACACATCAAGGATTAGAAAGTCAGAAACTCATTTTTGCAATCTACAGTTTGTCTACCAGCATAGTTGGAACAGGAAACTGACTAGTTCAGTTACCATTTTTACAACACTTCTACTTGAAAACTTTTTTTTTGGTTACACTAAAGTTGCCAATTATTCGAATGGATGAAAAACTTGTTCAAAAAACTTTAGACAAGGATATGTGAAACTCTGTATATTTTACATATGGAGTGGATCCAAAAAGCATAAATAGTCAAGCAAAACTTGATGCCTTGCTAAATTCACTAGTGGGAAACGACATGTGTTTCAAAGAGACGGCAGAACCCACTCTCAAACTACCAAAATGCTCTAAAATCCAAGCGGTTTCAAATGGCAGATGCAGACGGTGAGAAGGCGGAATTATTGCTTAAAGCAATGTGGCTTAAAGCCAAAACACATCTCAACCCCAGAAAAACTTATGGTTGCACTGGAACAAATTGCAGCCGAGAATGAAGAACACAAACGCAATGCCTTGTATTATGCCCAACAGGCACTCGCTGCTCGACAAACAGTAGTAACCATGCAAAAAATCATGCGCATCTCTACTGCAGCAGTTCAGTGTGTGCTGGATAACATGTTGGCCCAAATTGAGCAACAACAGGACGTCGTTGACATTTTGCTCACTTTACCAGCTACACGTCCTCAAATGTTGGGGCAAAAGAATACTAAAAACCCAACAATAAGGTGTTAGTTCCAACAAATGCTGACATTGCTTCTGCCCTTGCAGTACAAGTAACCCTGGTTCCTTTGAAGGAAACCACAAATGAAACTGACCATCAATTGGAACAGTCAAGCCAACAGAGAAATCGTGGTTTCAGGCCTAGGAATGGAAGTTGCTTTCTATGCAAAAGACAAAATGGAGAACGAAACTTGCTTGCTCTCAGAACACTGCCTACTCCAAGTAGACATAACCAAACTATAAAAAACATTTTTGATGTTTTCACACAAACATCAAAACTCAGAATCCTGTCTTTGTTTTACTAAACAATAACTGGATCTAAAGTAAAAAGAGAAACAGACATGGAAATCTAGTAAATTTCATTTGTGTGAACACTTGCTCCTCCCTTCTGAACAATGGTTTCAGTTGTTTATATGTCTGTCTCAATAAATTGAACACTCATTACATTCATTTGAATCTGTGTTTGACTCATCTCAACACTTGTTCATTATTGTGAACTCCGGTTGTATTTAATTAAACACATTTCTCATTCATAAAAACAATTTATTTTATTTGTCTGAACTCTGGCTCGCTTAAAAATGAAACACACATTTCATCTACAAAATCAAATATTTTTTCTCCAAGTTTGAAAATTTGGCCAGTTACTTAAAGACTTTACAGGATGTTCAATAAAGTGGTTGAAAAGCAGTAAAACTTAAATTAAGAAATCTGACAACAATACTCAAGTGCATTCTGAAAACCGGTTGTACGGTTGTGGTAGTCAGAAGGAAATCAGTAAACACTTAGTCCTGTAAACACTCGACTTGCATTACGGATCGTGCTGCCTTTGCCCATTGAAGCTGCATTTTCCTTGAAAGTGCATGTGGTCTCGGTGTAGTCCGTATGCAAATTACCCTCCTAATGCAAGACCCCTGTCAAAAGGCACCGGAGGAGCAAAAACATGAAATCATGTTACAAATTTACCCCTGTTACATGATCAGATAAAACAAACTGGGCCAATTCCAGATGAATCTGATAACGCAATCCAGTCAGATCAACTAGCAGATGATGATGATACTATTTATATAGCACCATCATCTGATACCTCAACTAAATTTGCAGAAAAGTCAAATATTGGAACTCAGTTAGATGATCCAATTTGGCCCAAAACGCAGCAAACACCATTTTTGCTCGTGTATAGTGTGGATTCGCATTTCTCTCCTTTATTCCGATTGTTGTAAGCGCATCTTATCTTTCAGTTTATTTAGCGCTGTCCCATATAAGTTCCTTTTATTCTTTGATTCATTTTAATGTTTATTTAAGGCCTCCGTAGCCTTCTCTTTGTCAAGACAGCGCACGATGCCCAATTACTAATGCTGGCATTAGCTGTGCACCATGCATTGCCTATCTATGATATTAAATTCGGATGTCGCTACTAGTGACCACAGTGGTGCTCCGGTCAATCTCCTTTGTTACACTTCATTTTTTTATATTATTCAAAATAGCACTGTCCATGCTAGATGGATGGAGCAATTCTGTACGTTTTTTCAGTGTTGAATAAATTGTTGTTTTTAATTTATTTCTAGTGTTTCTTGTCGCTAGCACCATTTGTTGGCACTAAGAACCAGTTGGCTGTTAAATTCGTCGATTTTTCCACGTCATTTTCGTCCCTAAATTGACGTGAGGCGTGCGCTTGAGCGCGCTCAAGTTTCATTTGCGAGTTGCGTATTTCTGCGCGACACGTAAGTTCAGTTTTGTTGAGAAATCCACCACAGCAATGGGTATTTGTTCAAAATCAATATAATACTTTGTAGATGTTTTCCTGATTGCAATAATCAAAATTGTCTTATTTCTCATTAGATTGTACATTGAAGTGTATGGTAATCATTAGATATAAATTCCAAGTGTATCTTATATTAAATCCATGGTTTTGTATTGAATGACTAGCTATAAGACAACTATATTATACATAAAGTGACTGGCTTCTCCAGGTTTCCATAGAGGGCCAATATCTGTAAACATAGTGCATCATTAGGCACCATGCACTGTGGTAAGTATTTTTGCATTTGTGTAACAAGTGCATGATGTGCTTACTAGCGCATCATGTGCGATTCTGCCAAGAGATGGCGTTTCTGTCTGGGCCAGTCAACTCCAGACAGAGGTAAAATAGGAGGTTTCATTTTA
>JAQFXT010002363.1:0-12459 GCA_034683725.1 Strigamia crassipes
GAATAATTCGTAATATCGAATAATTCGTAATATCGAATAATTCGTAATATCGAATAATTCGTAATATCGAATAATTCGTAATATCGAATAATTCTTAAGATCGAATAATTCTTAAGATCGAATAATTTGTAATATCGAATAATTTGTAATATCGAATAATTCGTAATATCGAATAATTCGTAATATCAAAATTTGTTATATCGAAATTTTCTAACGTGGTGTTCTATGGGAAACCAACCCAGTCATCTAAAAAATTTCTTTCTCACAAAAATTTGTTATATCGCGGTTCGTTATAACGAGATTCAATTGTATATGCTACTATACTTAGTTTCTTTTACAAAAGTGGTTTAAGCGTCAACTAGGCATTAGGGTTGTCTCGATGCCGGCCTATATTCAGTCTGCTTTCAGTCGCAGTGGGCATGCGCGCAACATTTAAACAACAAAACATGTTTAACTTTAACTGCAAATGTAAACACACTTTTCGAATGCAGTTGGGGAAGTTTCAGCCGGTTCACTTTGCTGGGCAGCCGGCAAAGTTATTTTTACCCGCTCTCCAGGCATCACTGGACAGAGTGGAAAATGTGATCCAGTTGCTGCGCAGCACCGGATATAAATATTAACGAAAACAAGTGCTTTTCCATGCCCTTTGTTTATTTTTTTATGTTTTTTCTTCCGAAGTAGCTGGACCTTAGAATCCCATAATCAGGCTTTGAACTCTGCAGTTACAGTTGCAAGATATTGCACAATAATATGCAATAAATATTCTTTGGGAGACAACAGCGGCGGGCGGAAATGGAGCAAAATTCAATCGGCTAGTAAATGTTCCAAAAGAAAGGATTCTAGCATTGTTACTTCGATGTTTTGTGTAGCATTTTTACAGCAAACATAACAAAATGGTGTTTGGTGATGTTTGTTTAGATTTAATTAGTGGTTATGTTGTGTTTTTCGATTAGAAAACAATAGATTTTTGGTAAATTGAGGTCGTGTTCTACGATCAAGTGATGCAACAATGCCGCAACTATTTTTGCGAGGGGGTAGCTAATCGCAAATATCGGGTACGAGATTTGAAATTTTGTTGAAATTCTGATGATTTCAGAATTTCAGAAATATTTTTCAAGATTTCAGGATTTTTTAGGATTTTAGATGGATTTCTTTTAAAGATTTTGATCGATTTTATGGATTTCCAGGATTTCTAAGATTTCCAAGATTTTTAAGATTTTCAAGATTTTCAAGATTTTTAGGATTTTCAAGATGTTCAAGATTTTTAGGATTTTCAAGATGTTCAAGATTTTTAGGATTTCCAAGATTATCAAGATTTTTAGGGTTTCCAAGATTTTCAAAATGTTTAGGGTTTCCAAGATTTCCAAGATTTTTAAGATTTCTTGGATATCCAAGATTTCCAAGATTTTTAGGATTTCCAAGATTATCAAGATTTTTAGGGTTTCCAAGATTTTCAAAATGTTTAGGGTTTCCAAGATTTTCAAGATTTTTAAGATTTCTTGGATATCCAAGATTTTTAGGATTTCCAAGATTTCCAAGATTTTTAGGATTTCCAAGATTTCCAAGATTTTTAGGATTTCCAAGATTTCCAAGATTTTTAGGATTTCCAAGATTTTAGAGATTTGCTAAAGATTTGAGGAATTTGCTGTGAATTTGAAGATTTGAGGGATTTACTGTGGATTTGAGGGATTTACTGTGGATTTGAGGAATTTACTGTGGATTTTAGAGATTTGCTAAAGATTTGAGGAATTTGCTGTGGATTTGAAGATTTGAGGGATTTACTGTGGATTTGAGGGCGTTGTAGTGGATTTGAAGATTTTAGACGGATTTCTTTATACATTTTGTTTGATATTGCTACAAATTTTGCAACAATTTAGAAGATTTCATGCGTTTCTAGAATTTTCAGAGGATTTTTAGGATTTCCTGAATTTCTAGGATTTTTCTGGATTTCTAGGTTTTTGTAAACCAAAATTTTAGCAAAATTTTACAGATTTTTAGCATTGGCTATCCCCTCACATTGTTACCACATGTTCAAGGTTCATCTCATAGAGGGGTGCAATAATACAATATTGTGAGCAGAGCCAAATTGCATTATATTATCATTTTCCACAAACCTATTCCAGTAGAATTGCGAATTAGTGTGACGCGACCCGAACTTCAACTCGTGTTCGCAAGTGTACTGGAACACCGACTTAAACTTGTTTTTTTCACTTAAATTACAATTTATACAAATTGGGATAAAGGATGGAATTGGTTTCTTCTTTTTTACAATTTATTTTCGTTTTCCATTTGTAATTTGATTTATTCTTCGCGAAACAAACGAATGAGTGCGATTTATCTTCCATTTAATATTTTTTTTTTTTTTCCCGCCGCTGCATCTCTGGTTTTGTAATTTGGCATTTTTGCAATTCCTGAATTTGCAATTCCACGCGCACACCTTTCGCCCATTTACCCCAATGAATATTGCATCGCCGCACCTGCAGCTCCCTCGGCAGATCCACTCTACCTTTAAAAAGAAAAGTGTTTAAATCTCGGCGTCCTTAAGAAAATGGTCTTTGATGTGCACATGCACTTTGCCAACACGCCTTCTCCGTGTGGGTGGCAGGAGGTCCGCAGATTGCGACCACCATTTCAACCAAACCAACAATGAACATTCGACTCAACTCACCTGTCCCTGGCGGATTTTTTGTTCGCTACGCAAAGTGCCACATTTTCATTTTTCACTAAACAATGCTCTTCTTTCGAACAGCGAAGTGCCAGACACAATTCACCTGCAAAAAAAAAAAAAAAAAAAAAAAATTAATTACTGATATTTATTTGTTTGTTTGTTTATTTATTTATTTATTTGATTAATTGATTGAATGATTTTTGTTGGCCGAAATAAAACACTTTCGAGTCAGAGTGAAACCGTTACACACAGCGCTGAATCCTGACTCTATAGTCTGTTTCACAAAACTTATGACAAACTCTCATTGGTTGGGCATATCACGAGCTCGAGGATACGTATAACTTGATCATGTGATCATTCTCAACCAATAAGGGAAAGTCAAATTTAAAAATGGCAGTTTAGTACTCGCTAAAACATTCGTAAAATAAAGTATTAACCACGTACAAATAAATATAAAAATAAAACTTAAAAAAGCTTAAAATTGAACATATTTAGAGTAGCCGGAAAAATAATTAGAAACTGGAACCGGAAGTGGGTCCAAAACTGGCTAACCGGTCAAGGTTGCTTCTAAAAATAGTCACTATCGGCGCTATTGTCGATCAGCGTCTTCTTGCGGCGGATAAGTGCATTTTTTGCACTACTTTTCAATTGTGCGTGCGTAACAATGATGTAATGGCTGCGGACGGGTCAATAGCCAATGGGAGTTTGTCATAAGTTTTGTGAAACAGACTATAGTCATTTACATCCAACACTTAGAATCGTCTTCGATACTAATCCACGCCTTTTAATTACCGGCCGAGACCTGATCCCCTCTGGAGAGAGTTCAACCTGGATACATTTACCATCAACCGAGGTGGAAATTCAGAATCCTGCCTAAATATAAATTATGTTGTTTCAACGGAGGATCGGTAGCCCCAACTCCCTGACGCCCATGACTGACGGGGACCCATTATCGGACTACCGCGAATCTGCGAACATTTAAAATTGTGCAATCGCGCCCATTTTGTGACAAATAGTATTTTGTATTTCAAAATAAAATAGTTTCTTGAAAATACTATTTTGCACAACAGTAGCTTCAAAAAGTTGTGTTTTAAGTGTTTAAGATGTTTGTGATTTTGTTTTGTGATGTTAAACAAAAACACAAACATCTAAAACACTTAAAACAGGACTTTTTGAAGGCAGCTACTGTTTATTTATTTGTTTATTTATTTATTTGTTGATTTATTTATTTATTTATTTGTTTATTTATTTATTTATTATTTTATTTATTTTATGTGGAAGTTTTGCGAGTTACTTCCGGTTATTAGAGGCGATGGCTCTTAACGAGCAGTTTACAAGAAACGCACGTCTTTTCGTGGAACCGTTAAGGTTTCGATTGTGTTTTAATGCGCTGGGCATTAATGTCGGAGTGAATGTTTTTTATTGTGGTCATGTTTATTCATCTTTTAAGATGATTAGAGACGAGAGGTTTATTTTTAGATTTTCTATCTAAGGCGCTCCAAGTTTCAAAAAATAGAAATCAATACAAGATGGGGTTGTTTGTGTGACGTCATTGTAGTTTGAAAAATTACAAATGGAGGGTTTTGACTACCAACGATGTGATCAACCGTGCAAATGTGGATTTTTTTTAAAGGTTTTTATTTAACTTGATTGGACTGTTTGTGTGTACCGGAAATGCTCTCACAGAACACGCGCGTTCTAATTACAAAATCGAGACTGTGGGTCGGTTTGGAATGTTGTTTTTATTTATTTATTTGATGATATTATGTGTTAAAATGCTGTTTTTAAGTGAAATAATTGATATTGTGTGGAAAAGTTTTCATCTTAAGACAAAAATTTATTTATTCAGTGCAAAAATTGTTCGTTTTAGATCAAAAACATGCAAAAATTGGTTGTTTTAAGTAAAAAACATGCAAATATTGTTCGTTTTAAGTCAAAAACGTGCAAATATTGTTTGTTTTAGGTTAAAAACGTGCAAAAATTGTTCGTTTTAGATCAAAAACGTACAAAATTGGTTGTTTTAAGTCAAAAACGTGCAAATATTGTTCGTTTTAAGTCAAAAACGTGCAAATATTGTTCGTTTTAAGTCAAAAACGTGCAAATATTGTTCGTTTTAAGTCAAAAACGTGCAAATATTGTTCGTTTTAGATCAAAAACGTACAAATATTGTTCGTTTTAGACCAAAAACGCGCAAAAATTGTTTGTTTTAGATGAAAAACGTACACAAATTGGTTGTTTTAGGTAAAAAACGTTCAAAAATTGTTCGTTTTAACATTACACGTTATATGGCTGAAACAAAAAAAGATTTTTTTTTTAAAGTCGTTTTTCTAATTATCCACTCAGGTGCGGATGTTTTGAGTTGCGACGATCTTGTACCGGTGTTTAATTATTTCGGGTAAAGCAACGATTAAAAAAAATCGTTTGAAATTGAATTAGTTTTCTTCCGACGCTGCTCATACAATAGTAATGGACGATGCAGTTTGTCTGAAATTGAAACGAGCGGAGAAAACGAGAAAAGCACGTAGTGCACGCTCTCACAACTCGCCATCTCTCTAGATGAATCTCGGGACGCTCACTGTCGGATTAACCCTTTAAATGTAATTACCAACTGCTCGGACCAAAGTAGCGCCGATTTACACGCCTGCGCAACTAGCAACAGCCGAGAGTTCGACTTTGGATGCGATGCAACAAAAGTACGAAAAAATGCTTTCCTGCCGGCCGGCTGCGACGCATCTCGCGCGGCCGAAACGAATTCACTTTTACGTCGAATGACAAAAGTCGAAAAAACGTTTTTAAATGGTGAAATAAATTGGGATTACATCAAAACAAGTTTATTTCACGAAGATTAAGTTGTTGTAACGAAGATTTTCGTATAAAAGTAGAAATTTGAGGGAATTAAGAGTCCGGGGAATTGGTGGCACGCCGGCCGACGTTGACGCACTTCGCGCGGCCGCGGCTGCATCGATTTCCCGTAGGTACGACGCGCTCGCGCAAAGCAAACTTTCGACTCGTTTTCCGTGTTTCCACAAACACAAACATCATAAAGTAAAAGTTTGATGTAACAAACTCACAAATTCATTTAAAAGAATATTTTTTGTTCCAAGAATACTCGCGAATCTAAAAAGCCTGTCACATTTGTTTGCAAAGTGCGAAGAAATTTTGTATGACAGACGCGGGCGTTTGTTCTTGGCATCGTTGATAAGAACCCGCCAAGAGACAAATGAAACGGCATCGCGTATGTCAAGACGAGGAAAAAAAGCTTTTCAACAATGGCATTTTTTCTTCTTCTTGTGGATATGTAAAAAGAATGAATTTTTGTGGCGAATAAATTGGCACGAGAGGGCCAATAAAACGAGCGGGGGGAGACGAGATGAGACGAGACGAGAGTCGATGATGAATCGAATGAATCAATAAATTCATCGGATTTGACAAGTGGAATGAATTTGAAAGTGCTGTCAGTTTGATTACTAAGATTTGCTTTTAAGTCTTGCTTTGGCGTTTTCTAGCGTTTTACGATTGTTTCGGATGGTTTGTTTTATTTTATTTTTGTTTGAGTGGTGGGGAAAGTTCTTGATTGTTATTGGATGATTGGCAAAGGAAATTTATTGGTAGTTTTGTTGGATTTTTTTGGTTAAACTTTTGAAGACATTAATTGTTTCCTGTTGAGATTTGTTAGGGCAGAAAGCTGGGGAAATAAAAATTTTGTGTAAACAATTAAGAAGTGTTGTTTTTGTTTAAACAATGAATAAAAGTATTATTCTAGCTTAAACAGTGTTTAAACAGTGAGCAAAAGTGTTGTTTTTGTTTAAACAGTGTTTAAACAGTGAACAAAAGTGTTGTTTTTGCTTAAACATTGTTTAAACAGTGAGCAAAAGTGTTGTTTTTGCTTAAACAGTGTTTAAACAGTGAACAAAAGTGTTGTTTTTGCTTAAACAGTGTTTAAACAGTGAACAAAAGTGTTGTTTTTGCTTAAACAGTGAACAAAAGTGTTGATTTGCTTAAACAGTGAACAAAAGTGTTGATTTGCTTAAACAGTGAACAAAAGTGTTGTTTTTGCTTAAACAGTGAACAAAAGTGTTGTTTTTTGCTTAAACAGTGAACAAAAGTGTTGTTTTTGCTTAAACAGTGAACAAAAGTGTTATTTTTGCTTAAACAGTGTTTAAACAGGGAACAAAAGTGTTGTTTTTGCTTAAACAATGAACAAAAGTGTGGTTTTAGCTTAAACAATAAACAAAAGTGTGGTTTTAGCTTAAACAATAAACAAAAGTGTTGTTTTGTTTTAAAAATGAACAAAAATCCAATTTTTGTTTCAACAATGAACAAAAATTAAAAATAAACAAAATCATATTCTTCTAAAGCAACTGAACGACAAAAGTTAAAAAAACAAAACTATAAATATGAAATTCCAAATTTATTTAAAAAAAAAAAAAAAAATTTTGGCAAAACTAATTTATATTAAAACAACAGAAAACAAAAGAATTCCCTCCCCCATGCCCCGCCCCCACAAAAAAAATAAAAATAAAAATAATAATAATAATAATAATAATAATTGAAACAAACGAAGCAATTAGGATTAATGAAGGAATGACGTTTTAGCTTTAGATTTATAATTGAATTTGGGTTTACCCTCATTTCTACCATCATAAAAATCATTGAATCCCATCATTCTTCCCGAATGCGTGTTCGGAGGAAGTGGCATTGTTTACGTCACTTTAACTGCCGTTTCCAAGCAACGGACAGTGGTCTAATTACCTCGCCTTCAATTAGGCCTATTTTTAAATAACTAGAAAATCAATTTTTCTTCCAGCTCGTCTAATCCGAAACGAAAAAGAAATCAAATTTGTATCCGTTCCCCGAGAGACAGCCTAGGTGGGCTCACCGGCATGACAATTTTAATAAGTTAAAACTGCACAATGGACGGAGCAAATAGCGGCTTTGGAGTCCGTCGGATACAATTTGCACCGCGCCGATCATGCGCTGTGACCATTAATAAATCGCAGGGACAGACATTTGATAGAGTTGGCCTTTTAGGCTTTACCGTAAAGGTTCATTAACGTGTCGCCCGTGGGGGAATTCGTCCACATTTGGCAAGAATGGCCGCCGGTTAATCTGGACATATTTAATCCAACGTACATAAAATTAAAGTGTATGTAATAACTTAATTTTATATTTCTAGGGAAATATGCCAACAATTTTGTGGTTTCAGCTCCAACTGGAGTCAAAAATTGCACCTACCAGCTTAGATTTCAACTTGGTACTAAAGCCGCAGAAACAGTCGCAAGAAAATGCACACATTCGCCAACTATCATTAGCTCTTTCAGCTAGGTACTCATAAACACGGAAATCAGTTTGGCTACAGAAATTCTTTCGCAAGAAAAAATTGGTACTCACAAATATCATTCTGGCCTAGGAATGTCTGTGAGCAGAATGTCTGTCACACAGAAAATTGACTTTTCGACAAGTCAATGCAACGGAAAGCTGTTGGTACAGAAATTAGTGACCGGTCGGAATCGGTCACTACTATTTGTGACTGGTTGGGTATTTGACGATTTTGCATCGACGATGGGCCGAATCAATGTAATGTCGCCGATACGGCAATTTTGCATTGATTTCGCCGTGTATTCGATGATTATGCATTGATTTCGCCGTGTATTCGATGATTATGCATTGATTTCGCCGTGTATTCGATGATTATGCATTGATTTTGCTGTGTATTTGATGATTATGCGTTGACGATGGGTCCAATCAATATAAATTTAAGTTTAATTTACATTTAATTTGCATTGATTCTGTTTTGTTTGTTTTCTGCTGCTTTGTTCCGTGAGTACCGCAGAAAGTCTGGTGAGACAGACTGACACATTCTGTTACTAGATGGTCTGTTCCGCCATGTCTATGCATACAGAAAAGTCTGTGAGCACAGAAGTCTGTGGGCTAGTAGCCTTATGAGTACTTAGCTTTACTGTGGAACGTGTGGGGTGTCTACCAGAAGCTGATTATAACATACCGTAAAGATTCAAATAAATAAATCTTTGATATCTGTACCAGTACTCGCTCACCCAAACTTCTTGAAACCTTTTACAATTTCTAGCGCATACACTTGCGCATACACTTTAGGGGCTGTTTTCAAACAAAAAGTCAACAAGAAAGAACGTGTTAACAACAAGAGGCCGTAGAGCTTGGAAAAGAAAGCAGGAAAATTTTATCTGGACTCCATTTGTTTATTTCATCCTTGTGATCGAATACAAGTGCAATAGTTACCGTATTTCTTCGATTACAAGTCACGGCAAAATATCAACACTTGGAATACAAGCCGCGGCTAATATTCGAGGGCGATTTGTATTTGTATTTTGCAGTTGAACTTGTAGGTTTTCTGTTTAAAAGTGGATTTTTTAATGTTAGAGGACATAATTAGGATGTAACAACTAACATTACGTCGTGACGACAATCGAACAAAACGTTGTCATGACATAAATGGGAATGTTTACCCGACGTAATGCTATGTGGAATTTGACGTTCTCAATTAAAGTCGCCCTCGAATAGAAGTCGCCCTCGATTATAGGTTGTGGCAAAAAATTGCATTTGCAAATATAAACCGCAACTTTTAATCGAAGAAATACGGTATGTAACTCATCGTCCCTCGAAGACTATACTCTGTTTCACAAAACTTGGCTATTGACCTGTCCGCAGCCATTACATCATTGTTACGCATGCACAATTGTAAAGTAGTGCAAAAATGCACTTATTTGCCACAAGAAGACGCTGATCGACAATAGTACCAATAGTGACTATTTTTAGAAACAACCTTGACCGGTTAGCTCGGTTAGCCTGGTTGGGGTTTAGTTTTGGACCCACTTTTGGTTTCAGTTTCTAATTCTTTTTCCGGCTACTCTAAATATGTTCAATTTTAAACTTTTTTAAGTTTTATTTTTATATTTATTTGTACGTGGTTAATACTTTATTTTAGGAATGTTTTAGCGAGTACTAAACTTCCATTTTTAAATTTGACTCTCCCTTATTGGTTGAGAATGATCGCACGATCAAGTTACATGTATCCTCGAGCTTGCGATATGTCCAACCAATGGGAGTATGTCGTAAGTTTTGTGAAACAGAGTATAGGAATGACGTTGCGTGTCGGTATAATTTCGGATTCTTTTTACGCACTTCAGGAGGCTCGGGGAAAAAAAATTTGTCTACGGCCACAAAAAAGCTTAACCCAATCTCGATTATCTAGAATGCGTGATCCGCCACTGGCTGGTTGCCATTGTAGCCGGTCAATGCTTAACCTCGTCTCGGCGCATCCTGCCGTAGCGGGTTATTTACTCTTGGTAGCATTTGCTCGACGTTCGCACCGGGTTTCGTGTGGCAACGGAACGCCGTGTAATTCGGGCGAAAAAAACCAATCGAAATCGATTTCCACTCGTTTAACCGACTTTACGGAGCAAATGCTGAAACAGAGCGCGACTTTAAGACAAAAAAAAAAAGTTTTAAAACGTCTTTTTGAATGCAGCCAGTGTCTCGCATTCCCACATCTCTTCATCACATCAAAAAAATATATATGTACCGGTGTGTAACCCTAAATTTCACCTCCCGAAATGGAATTCTTTTTTTCAATTAATTTTTTTCCTTCTCTTCCACGTCAAACAATAACAAACAATGCCCATATTTCACCCAGATAACATCTCGCGAGGTGCAAAAAACGCCTAGTCACGTGAGCCCATACATTCCGGAAGTGAAAATACATTATTAAGAAAGAAAAAAAAAATTGGTTTCTCTTTGGGTGGATTTTAGAAGCGATTTTTATTTGCCGTCGACGAATGAGAAACGAGCGCGGAACTCGGAAGTGGAGGCGGAAAAGGTATGGACATGCGCACCCTGGCGGACGAGGCTTTTATCTGCAGTTTGGAGGAAGTTGGCACGAAACCATGGCAACCGATCAGTCATTTAAGGCTTTTTTGCGCCGCTTCCCTGTGGAAATCCTAATGCAACCGGTTCGATCGGGTTAAAAAGGGATTTTGATTTTTCTTGTTGAGTTTTTTTTTTTTTTTTTCTTTACAGTAAAGTGTTGATGGAATGAAGAAAGGAGAATGATGAAGGGGCTTGTGTATCAATAATTTGTTGGCTTTATTGATCGCTTGGCTGTATTTTTGTGCCAGTTTGATGTTGGCAAAGAAATTCAATAGGTTTATGTGATGAGTTGGCCTGCTGCCGAGATTAAGGCGTTCAAATTCATGAGATCTTGCACCCTGAAATGAGCCAGGCGAATTTTGCACATGGCGAATTTTGTCCAAACTTGTTTCAAAGTCTAAATCGCAATGCTTTTGACACGCTGAATATACAATTTCATCTTTTAAGCAGAATTTGAGAGTTGGGATTCCCTAGTAAAGCCCAAAAAAAATTCTTTATGAAATTGCAATAACAAAAATTTTGGTTGTTGAACATTAAAATTACTTTGGAAAGATGTCGGTGAAAGTCTTTGCAACCGATACTGGCAAAACTATTTTTTTTCGGGAACTAGAACTAGAACTACCGTCTTCACCTGAGAATTTACCACTAGCTTCGATAATGTTCCCTGGTGCTTTGACGATTAATGAGAACGGAATAACAATACGGTCATCGTTCGTTCGACCAATCCCGAAGCGCGTAACAAACCTCATTCGCTTTTGGAATTGGTGGCTGTAGGTGGCTGCATTCACCATTTCGATAATGCACGCTTGTCCTTTGCACCATCTGTTGTGGGTTTTCACAACCAAAATACAAATGACATTTTGATCCCATTTGAAATCTTCGTGGTTGCTTCTCTGATTTTCTATCGGTAAATTTTCTCATAAAATACACCTCGCGCTTGAGTAATTGTCAAATTTGGCTCGGCACTCATCATTTTGTCAGATAAGATTTGTGCGGACCTAATTATTTGACAATTACTCGGCTCGCTTGGTATATTACTACTGAGAATAACTCCGTGGTTTTGTTTTTAAAAAAACTGGTATTTTGGAATACAACGCTACTTCACCTACAACACTATGGTGTTATATTTGAATACGACATCATGGCTTTATATTTGGATTTTTTATGTTATTTAAATATAACACCATGGTGTTTGATTCGGATTTGGACATTCTGCGTGTGCTAAGGTGATGTTGCAATGTTGTGGTGGAAATTTTGGCCCAGAAATCTGTATGTCGTTGCAACGTAAGGTCGAATTGCGTATCTTGCTACGCATAAAGGCCATGTTTTTCAAAAAAGTAAAGTTTATTGATTTGGTCAAAATACAACATCGTGGTGTTTTATTCGAATACAACCAGGGTGATATTATATTCAAATACAACACAACCGTGGTCATATTTTCGGGTGAAGACGGTAGAGCCGCAGTAAACGTGGGGCGCCGAAGACACGGCTATTTTATGTTGGAGGTGCAAATTAGAATTTTGGCCCCAGGTGCAAAATTTTCTTACTGCGGCATCGACTCTGAACTGCCGGTTACATTTGTATATCACACTGTGGTGTTTTATACGAAAAATAAAAACTGGTGGGAATTTTTTAGCCGTTGCTGTTGATTCGTTAATTGTTTGTATGTGTAGGGAGATACCAACTAATTCCAGATGTAATCTTATAATTTTGGAAAGTAGTGTTTGCATGCAATTCTGCATTTCCTGTGCATGGTTGTACGACATGACTGATTTGTAGTGATAACATCGGTCAGGTATGCATGATGTTGGTGCAAAAATGGACAGTTTTGCACGTAAAATGGTCAGTTTTGCACGTAAAATGGTCAGTTTTGCACGTATAATGGT
>JAQFXT010002364.1:0-12451 GCA_034683725.1 Strigamia crassipes
GCGGATGACATTTCTAGCGTGGATTCTAAGTTTAAATCTAAAAGATTCGTACAAACCTGGCCAATTTTAGCTAAGAGGGGTTCCGTGGGCAGGTCGAACATCTGCAAATGACGCAATGATTTGACGCTGAAATGAATGAAAACTGTCGAATCCAAATATTGGTTGGTATTTTTAAATTGATCCCTCAGTCTTTCGTAGACATTATTAATGATCATGTTAGGTTGGTTTGCAAGCTGATCTTGTGTAACCTCAAAATGAGTCGTTGCTTTATGTAAACACAGCTCTTGCAGAGTGGACGGCGATTTTGTGTACGGCATGTTTGGAAACGTGAATGTTTAAATCCTCTGAGCTAAAGTCATTATATAGGAAATAAAACGTGTGGTGAACGTTTGGTCGTTTGCCAAACGTTACAGCTTAATTTGAAGTTAATTCAATTGATTTGATTAGTGCAAACTAGATGGAGTTCTCACTGTACGAATGAATTAAAACATTATTGTATTTGATGTTTAAAAAAACCACATTTATTTTGCTTTATTACAGTTACTACAAGTTTTTATTATTTATGGCATATTGCAGGCGGCAGCTGAGTGCTCTGGCGGCTACAATTGGAAGTTTTATCAGTTCAAACATTGCAGTAGGGTGTGAACTGTCGTGAGATAAAGGAAGTTAAACATCTGGATTTTTGATTTTTAATGAACATGAAGACGGCGAACAGTGAGTACATTTGTGTTTTTTAATAAATCTAAAATTCACTCACTTCAAATTGATCCCGACGCACTTTTCGTTGCTCAAGTGCACAGATAATTGTAGCGAAATAATAATGGCGATCATTGCTACTTCCGGTCCCATTAGTTAATGTCAGTTGAGGCAATCAACGAGGCAAGAAGCCTCATAAGTACTGTGAAATTAATCACTTTAAGTATTAATTACTTTAAGTATTAATTACACATGATCTATCAGTCCAAAAACTCATAAATTTTCATTAGTTGTTTTTTTCCTGTTGCTTTGGGTGATGTTTCAATCACCCAACCTTGGCCAAGCGCTGACCACCTGGTTAGGGATAACTGAATGGTCAGCTTGGTCAACGTATGCGTATTGTCCATGCCATATGGTCCTGGCAACGACATACCGGTCAGTTGCCTAAATGCCGCTATGGTGACAAGAGGTAACATGGAACCACAATCCCACACTGGGGCTGCTTTCTGTCAGACTCTCCTTGACCAGATGTCCATCCCCTATTATAGGGCCCTCTGTCCCCATGCGGACCACCGCATCATTGGTTGATGACGGGTGACGTCATCAACCATCAACCGTTATAGTTATTGGTGGGTTGTTTTGGCCATTGGGAGTGCGGTTGCAGTGGCCGACAATCGGCCACAAGAGTTTTGAACTTTTCTGAACTCTTCTGAATCCTTCTGGAAATTTTATAATTAATTGAATCCTCGACCTTTGCTATCGCTGACTCTGTGTGGTCGTCCTCAAAATTTGGCGCTCTTGAATTTTTTATTTTCCTAAAGTTTTGCGCTCTAGGCAGCTGCCTGGCTTGCCTGGGTGATTGAACCGGTCCTGCGAATATCTGTGCCAAGTATACACGTGACATCACATTATAGCAGAATCGTCCGAAAGTTTTGCATTAGGGTACTAAGAGTTTGTGCTGTTTGTACCCTAAGTTTTGTAATTTGTGCTCTGTTAGAAATTTGAATTTATTTTGTTGGATTGTTAGTACCCAGTTTGTGCTTGTTAGTGCCATATAAATTATCATTTGTGCATCTACTCCTATAGTTTGTTTCAGAAAACTTGTGACAAACTCCCGTTGGTTGGGCATATCACAAGCTCAAGGATACATATAACTTGATCATGTGATCGTTCTTAACCAATAAGGACGTGTTAAATTTAAAAATGGCAGTTTAATACTCGCTAAAATATTCCTAAAATAAAATATTAACCACATTCAAATAAATATAAAAATAAAACTTGAAACAGTTTAAAATTGAACATATTTAAAGTGGCCAGAAAAAAAAGTTTGTAGGTTTTGAACAAACCATTTGGTGGTGCACTGGAACGCTGCTTCTTCTGTAGTGCAGGGGTTGCGAGTCATGGTTACCCAAGGTAGAGAGACAAGCTCAGTGTTGCGTATTCTGGCGGCGACATTTCAAAGTTTTACCAGTTCGTGCATCCCGGCTAGATTGTTATGGATTAATTTATAGTTGTTGTAAGTGATTTTATAAGTGAAAACGGGATGAATTCTAGTGTTATTGTTTTTGAATTTTAAAATACAGTGTACGGTATGCTGTGTTGAGTTACGGCACGTAGCAGATTGTAGCTGAATGTTGCGCATTCTGGCGGCGACGAGTCGAAGCTTTACCCGTTCAAGCATCGCAGCTCGCACGTCAAAAACTGTCGTGAACTGTCGCATACATAAAGCAAGTTAAGCACCTTGGAGCTACGATATTTAATCAAGATAAAGATTGCAAACGGAAGGTACATTTCTATTTTTTTTAGTAACTTCCAAAGTCACTCATTTCTTATGGATCTCGTCGCATATTCTGTTTACCAATTGCGAAGGTGATTAAAACAGAAATAATACTGTAATGGCGGCTTTTGAAGTGTCATAACAAATTGTAAATATAATTCTGCGTAGGGAATTCACCAAATTTTATTTGGTGGCTGTTTTGGCAGTGCGTTGATACTATCTCTGAAACCAACAAAAAATACTTTTGTTTTTAAAAATAACATAGGTGAAAATATCGATTTACTTGTATTTTAATTCCAACAACCTCAATAAATGTTGTGATGCCTGAAGTGATACGATTTGTGCTGACAACTGGAGCAGGACAATCACTAAAATATTAAGCAGCCAGTCATGACTAGAACCGAGTTACATAAAACTGCTATATGAGAAAAGAAAATCACCATATCAAACCGTCAGTGGTTAATACGCTAATTTTGTATGAGATTTGGATTTGATTACAGGTCATTCATTCATTTATTTTATTTATTTTATTCGTTTTTTTTTTTAGTTATCTGCTGAGAAAAATCAATATGTCAAAAACCATCAGATTTAGGCAAAAATACGGGAAGCCATTGGCAAAATCATTAGAAAAAGAAACAGATATTTAGATCTTCAGATTAGAAATTTAAATAACAACAAGAGAAAGTAAATATTTAAAAAAAATGGTTCAAAGGAACTTTTCAAAACTAAGTTGTTAGTGTTTTCACTTGCAAATCCAAGTTCTTAATTTTGATATACTGCTTAATGTCCCTGTAAATTCAATTTCTTGAAATATTTCGCATTTTTATTAATTTTATAATCGAGCCAAAATTGATTGAATTGCACCGATTGAGCGACAAAACTTTTAGATTTCGAAGATCAATAGCCGCAATCAACCGCGAAATCAAATTGTCAGTAAACGAATTACAATCAACTAGATACAAACGTTCTAAATTCAAACATTGTAACAATAACGTTTCCAATTCTAATTTCGAGATTACCTGCAAACTACAAGAGATATGCAAGCGTGGATTCTAAGTTTAAATTTAAAATTTAAACGTGTATATTGCTTTATTACAGGTATTAACACAAATTTATATTATTTATGGCATAATGCAAGCGTTTAGCGTATTCTGGCAGCGATAATTTGAAGCATTGCAATAAGATCTAAATGAAGTTAAACATTTGCGGAAGTAGTATTTTTAATTAAGATGAACACCGCGAACAGTGAGTACATTTGTGTAGAAAATCTCATTGGCTTTCTATTTTGGCCATATGTTCATACAATACAAAGGGAAATGATCATTTCAGTCATTTTCAGATACGCTCAAATCTTCTTCTTGGATGTTTATATTTGGATTTTCTAGATACAGACAAACACTCTACTGGTGATGTCATAACCCCTAAATAATCTTGACGTTGGTGATAACCGTCCATAAACATATTTATAGGTACATTATTGAAATAATTTATACTGCAATTAGATAAGTAATTTTTCATTTTTATAGGTAGTATACGATTGAAGTTTGCTACCAAATCTACTTTATCCCAATGGCTGCATTCGAGCCCTCTGATCAATTGTAATGTTTCTCTGTCTTTTTCAATTTTGTCCATTGTATCGAGACGAACTAATTGTATTGTTTCTTCGTCTTCTTTAGTTCCGTCCAGTGTATCCAGACGAACGAATTGTATTGTTTTTAACTTTGAATTGTTTCTATCGGCCCACAATATGTTCATGTGTTTAAATAAACCTAAACCGAAAGATGAAGAACCAGATGGATATTCAACTACCAACTTTACAATTGAACTTTTGTGGATTGAATCTGCCATCATTTTCTCACATACTGAACTACATTTAAATTTAAGATATAAAGTTTGTAAATTTGTCCAGGCATTGATAAAGTTCTTTCTGTGCAGATATGTAGATTGGTTAACTAAACAGAAGTACTCAACACTGTTAAAACCAACCCACGTTGGCCATTTCTCTATCAAACCATCAATGTCTTGTGCTGAACAACAAAACTTAGACGGCTGCAGCTCAGTTATTGCTTCAATACCCATACAATTGATTATTCTGATGCACTCAATGCAAGTTTTTTCTGATAAGGATTGCCTACAAGTTACGATACAATTTATTATGTCTAAAAATTCGTATTTCTTGGTTCCACCAACGGTAATATCGTACAAATCAAGGCTGACACCGCTCAAACGTAACGAAGTCAAGTTGTTCGATCGAGCAGCAGCGCTCAAAAGGACATTTATATCCGTATTACAACGGAAAATTTTAAGATTTTGAACTTGATTATTTTTTAGTAGATGTATAGTAAACTCTTTCAGAAGTTCAGTTTCGATGTCAATGTTCAAATGACGATATTTGATTTTGTTGTATGTTTCATCGTGTAGAATCCTGTCCGGTAGTTGTGGCAAAATTAAATTGCCCAAATAAATTGAAATGATGTCCAAAGTACACGATTCGATGTTTGGCGATGCGGCAAAACGTAAGCAGGCATCTAATGGTTCAGAAAATGGGATTGGGTTTGATAATATTTGCTGCATATTGGCAGACTCATTTGAGCGTACTGCTAAATGTGCACATTCTATCCAAAAGATTATTTCGAATTGTGTTGTGCAATTAGCTGAGAATAAATCCCGAGAAACATCTTTATCTATTAGTAGTCGTTTAATTTTGCCACAATCACATCCGTATTGAAGTAAATTTCTATATGCGGATATATTGACTTTGTTTGTGTAATTGAATCCGTCCAAAAGTGAATTCCCACTATCAGGGGATATCAGATTAATGCATGAAGAAATAAAATTTCTTAGATATTTGCTTTTTGCGATATTGTGTGAAGAACACACTGCAATTAGGCGTCCAGTTAATGTTACATCTAAACAGAACCAAGCACCGAATGACTCAATTTGAATGAGCAGAAGATCCAATTTATCGCCCATTAAACTTGCAAGAAATGGGAGTATTAGTGAAGTGCCGTTGGTTTTGAAGAAGTGATTGACAATTGAGTCTAAATTGATTCTTATGGATGCAGATTCGTCAGATTTCAAGCGAATCGAAAGAGCAAAGGCAGCCGCAAATTCCATAATAGACAAATGAGACGTTTCGTAATAACTATTGGACGTAAAGAAAGTCACTTTCTCATGGTGGATTAACAGTCCCAGTTGATAAATCTCCATTGTTAAATCATTAGGGTCAAACTTCAAATCATTTTGGAGTAATTTATCAACTGATAATTCTCCAAATTGTCTCACACATTTCTGAATTTCAGAAATTCTTGGATTAAAATTAAAAAGGTCGAACTCACTATTTGTATCTATAATTTCACGTTTAACGCAAGTGTGCCTCAAAATGGAATTAAAAAGTGTCTTGTATATGTCGGTTTTGGATGAGAAATGTCCGATTGTTTTGTCTTTTTCCATTATGATCGGCAACATCATTAAAAACAAAGGGGAGTCAAACAACTTCAGCTGCGATTCCAAATGTTTGATTATATCGTTGACGTTTTGTTCGGGGATGAATTTTTTTAAAAATTTCCGTTTGCTTTCTTCACTCTGTATTCCCAAAATGGTGATCCGCTTTTCGCAAAACTCATGACTTTTGTTTGCTTGTCCGAACAGTTTAACGTGCTCATCTTTAGTTAATTTGAATAAATCCGTTCTACACAAAGTAAGTATTGTTGAATCGCTGTACATTTGATTGTATAATACTTTGATTGCTTCGTATCGGTAAATTTGAGATAACTCGTCTAAACCGTCCAAAACGAAAATAACCTCTCTTTTGTGTGTGTACAGTATATGCACAATATTGATACATTCGTTATAGTCACATCGTTTTCCAATTTCTGTGATTGCATTCTCGATAGTTTGTTGTTGTAGTTCTCGCAATGGGATCAAGAAAAGCAATTTGAAGTTGATGTATTCTTCGTTTGTCGCCCAATCAAAAGCCAGCTTTGTCGCAAGTGCCGTTTTACCAAAACCCGGCTGGCCTTCGATGAAAATTCTACGTGGTTTTTTGTTGTTGGTCGAGTGAAATATCTCATTAATTCCTAACGACTTTCCTGATTCGTTAAATTGGGGTTCGACAAAATGTTCGACTAATGACAACTCAGAACCTTCGTCTATCCACGCCACTTTTGGTAGCTTTAATGTGCTGTAATATGCTTGAAGTTTTGCTTTGAAGACCTCACATAGTTTACTGCCTTCATCGTCGAAGATTTCGCAACAAGTTCTGATTTTTTTGCTCGGCTCACTAGTGGTTGCTTTAAAAATATATTCAATTGTTTTAGACATAAAGTTTTAATTAAAAAAAGTATGACACTAACTGTTAGCAACTGGTAGAAAGTAGTTGTTGATAGTATTTTGTTTGAATACTTTTGGCTTAGCAATTATTTTTGTGTTGTTTGAGTCTCCACTGTTAATCGTTATCTGTCCACTGTCACTACTCGAACTTGGCTGGCTATCCATGATTGTAGAATACAAAAACTGGTATCTGTCAAATATTTAATGGATTCTTAATTTAGACTTTTGGTTCAAACTTTGGTATTCATAATTTACTGAAGACCAACAATGTGACACTCAAATGGTATTGTTACAGTTCTTTTTCCACCCAATGCCATTTTGACGAATATTACGACTAATCAGAGCGTTTCAACTGTTCAATTGGCAAATTTGTTTTATTTCTGCTGGTTTTGGAGTTACGAACTACAGTTTTAATTCGCCTTGTAAATGTTTTTGATAGTTTTTGATAGAACCAACACTACACTAGCCACAGGTTGGTCCAGCAGAAATGAATTCATAGAAATGAATTTGGCACAGCACATACATGAAGTCGTCTTTTTTTTTAAGTCACAATAGCAAGACGGATTTTCTGTATTAGTAAGACTGTTTTCTGATTTTACTAACCGAAATTAATTTTTTGGCGCATTACAAGACAATTCTGAGCACATTTCCGTGCAGAGTGCATTCTACTACATTTATTTGTTAGTTTTATTTAATTATTTGTGTACGTATTCCTGCATCAACAGCAGAATATACTAACCTTTTGTTTGTGGCAGTGTGTTGTATTTTATAATTTTTGTTTTACTCCTTACGTTCTTGCTTTCAATGCAATGTTAAGGTTTGCTTATCCTATGACATCACACTTCTCAAGGGAGTTAGGTCGACCACAACTACTACTACGCGGTAGTACTTGGATCCATAGTGTGCGGAGCAATATCTGAAACATTTAAAATGCATTCTAACAAGTATTTTTATACGATGTACAATTGTTATGCAGTTTTAGAATTTGAAAATTATAAAGATGTGTGAGGTTCACCTTAATCATAACTGAATTTCTGGAAAGATCGAGTGTTTACATTGGGAGAAAAATATACGTTAAATGGGATAAAGCTTGCACTTTTATAGGTGTGAAATGCTAGTCCCCATTTAGCCACACTTATAGTGTTAAGTTATACCATTCAAGTGTAATGAGCATGGAGATGTAAATATTACATTGCAGGTGTTGTGGTACACTTTTGGGTGTAAATTTCCATTTTGGTGTCATTTTCGAAAAGGTCTAAATGTATTCCAAAATGGAGTAATATTGCACCTTGGCGGTGTTCATTAACACTGATGTGGGGTTCCAAGTTATCCTTGGAGCTTCAATTACATCCACAATGATAAAGTGTTACCTTGAATTGACAATGGAAAATATGAACTACTCGTGTATTGTTTCGAAAAGATTTGACATACTAAAAAATAAAGCAGTTTTTGTATAGCTTTTAAAGAGGAAAGGTGTGCGTTTTTTTGTGTTTCTTTTCTGCCCACAGAATCGTTACACTTCTCTCTTTTGGCATTTAATACAAACGAGCACAAACTATTTTTTACATTATTTATTTAATAGTACTTTGCACTTGGAAGTCTTAGAGAAACCCACCATTTTTGATGATTTATTTTCTAATTATGCTTAAGTTATTTGATGGAATTAATGTGATTGCTAATTACTCTTACTTATGACTCACAGAAATGTATTTTGTACCATACGTACATTGTACGAAGTCGTCCGAGTCTTTTTTTAAGACAAAATGCCAACAAGTGTTTTCTGTGTTAGCACTTTCGCACTTTAATCTTATCAAACTTAATACATTTCGTGACGCGTGAAGCGATAACATTTCTGCTGATAAATAGAATTGTACACAAGATGTTTGCTAAAACATATACGAATCAGTCGTGACTTCAGTGATAAGTTATCTTTTAACGTTTCACAAAGTTATGTTTTTTTCCTTGAATGTTATTAATTTTCTAACCTAGCAATTGTCCAACTTGTGTACAATTTTCCAATTACTAAGATACGCATCAGCATCACACAGCATTAAAAACGAAAAATTGGCATTTTTTTCAAACACTTTCATAAAAAAGTCAAAAAATTTCAAGTGTGATTTTCTTGCATTATTTGATAAATAAAAACTGATGCTTTCATGTCATAATTATGTGAATTAAAGTTTTACAAATACAAATACTGTAGTTGCTTTTTTATCAATGGATTTTTGACGCAAACGGGGTGGGAGACAAAGCCAACGATTTGAACAATCGGATGCAACAGAAACAACAACAATTGCACGGAAGACAAGAAAGCACCCACGTGCAAAAAAAAAGAACGACAACCAACAAATATATAATCTTATCTGACAGAAAGATGTCACACAGCATAACTTACAACGAATTGCACAAAGCACGAGTGACTTTTAAATAAACCAATCAAAATATTTCTTTTGTAAGGCAACGCCGTGAAGTATTCCGACACACTTGGCACGGGGACTTTTTGATTTTTTTTTTTCCAAAAATTATATTCGTTTGGTATTTATCGTGTTCATTAGATTTCATAAAATGTTTAAATACTTTTGGTGTAGCATTAATTGTTGTGATTTTTAGTCTCCACTGTTGATCCTTATCTGTTTACTGGCACTATCCCAGTTATAAATCAAAATTCAAAACCGGTATCTGTCAAATATTTAACGAATTTTTAATGCAGAGTCCTGGTTTGAATTTTGCTAATTTTAATTTAAATCTTAGTAATATTTAGTAATACACTTTGTTAGTGGTTGGAAATCATTTTTGCAAATTCTTATTTTTGTACTGATAAATCAGCATAAGAACTTATAACTTTTCTTATAAAAATGATAAATGATGAATTTTTCTGATCATTTTTAATGTATACACGTTGAGTGAAAAGTCTGGGCTAATTGAAATACTGTAAATGTGAAAGGTCAAAATTCCCCTCAACGCTATTGGTGGAATTGAATAGGAATTCAACGGCGGGTTAACCAGTCGTGATCCTGAATTTGATCTTGACTTTCAAACACTCAGAGATTGAGAGAAATTTCCCTTTATTAAAGAGCACCCACTTTCTAATTGTAGTAGATGTAGCTGTGTATTAAGATAAAAATTGAAAAACCCTGAAACAATACAGATGAACAACACTCTGATGACCTCATTGTATTATTTCAGAGTTTTTTCTAACGCGGATGTTTGAACTGATTAGAGAACGTTCTTCAACTTTTCCATTGCACTTAAGCATATTCCTGGGGTTGGAGGTACAGCCGGTATGGCTCTGGAGCCAGTAGGTTTCGTAAATGTGAAAACTTCTCTTGCTTCGTGGTGCCATCTGTTGCAAGTGTTTGAATTTAACACACCATAATTGCTTGACATTACAATTTGACATTTTACTGTATCGTATACATGTTGCGCTTATTTGATTGCCGCATTTAATTCAGCACTCGTCAATTTGTCAGATTTGTGCTGCTCTAATTGACCCGACAATCACTCATTGTGCTGAGTATGGGGAAACATCGTAACTTTTCTTTTCGACAGGTTAATGTGAGAAATATTACTTACAATTCCTGGTTTGTTGAAAAAAAAGTTTGGGCCTTTTTACTGGCAACAATAGCATAAAGTGTTGGGTGATCTGCTTATTATTGTAAGATAAGATACCATTTTTGCTGACAAGTGGAATTAGAGTGCAGTAACAGTGACCTAAATATACATGACTAGACTGCTCCCTGCAAATGGCGCCAAGGCTAAATGAGAAGGTGGAGTTATTGCCAGTCTCGTCAACTTCCTGTTTAATCATTTTCAATAATCATCTTGCACAAAATTAATTTTTTTTTTGTAAATTTGTATTTTAGCTGATGGATATTGCAACGCGTCGCAAGCCTGGCTATAAGCTAGCCGGCTGTCAGTGCGTATTTAGATGATTAGCTTACGAATTCTGATAACAGATGGCGCTAGTGGCCAGTCTGAGAAATGATGTGTCATAGTGCATCATCAGACCGATCAATTATATCAATACGTAGAATAGAAGGTTTGCTAATAGAGTGAGGAGCTCTAGTAAAACAGTTCTCCTCTGGACTCAATAGAATGATGATTTATAATGAAAACCTTGTTCTCAACTACCGGCAGGCTCACTGCTAGCATAAGAGTTCATTGTAATTTTGAATTGAAATAACTTGAACAAAGTATAACTTATTGCTGATCCAATTTATAGTTTATAAATGTAAGTATTATTTATTATACAAATGAATTTGATGTACGTGTACCGGATCAAGTACTGTCAGACTGAATGAATGATTGTTGTATTAAATGATAAAGAATAAATACCTAAAGCATTATATTTTTATAACGTAGAACACTCTGTGTCCTCTTTATTTTATCTCTTTTAGTTTGTCGCGTTGTGATTGCTCATCCCCTTTTCACACGTAACAATAACGTTTGTATTAAGTGCTTGTTAGTTGCTGGTTATTTTGTATTTTTTTCTGAAATTGCAAATAAATAAATGACAAATACCCATATTTTAATTCAATGAGATGCACACTCCCAAGCCGAGCGAGTGTATGAGGACGTGTCACAGGAAACTCTTAAGCATAATCGAGCATTTCTTTGGTTTTTAATTATAACATTGGTTTAATAACAAAAGACAAATAACGATACATACAATAAGATAAAAAAAAATAAAACCATGAGATATCATAGTTACTGTTCTGTTATCGATGTTATCGGTGCTTTCAAGAAAGCTGGGACTACGATGCATTGCATTGTCAACAATAAAAATTGGATCAACAATTACAATATCATAAAGGCAACAATTTATTAATAAACTATTTTAGGCTTTTATGTTGTTTTCTTTGAAAATTGCTAACAACACAACTCGGTGTACTTGACCTTTAATTACAGGCAGAGTTGAAAGGCAAAAAAGCATACTGTAGGGATGGGTCAATTAAACTTTACGCTTCTTTAATTGTCGCAAAAAAAGAAGAACTCAATTTCTTGTCAGATTATTGCTGACGTAATTGACACGCTCGGTAAATTCTATAATTTGTCAATAGATAACTAGAGAAATTTGACTTTCGATTCCAAGTATGAATTTTTGAAGATGACAATTTTGTACCTTAATTTTTGGAGACACAATGTTAAAGAGTGCTGTCTGTCTTTGCATTTGTATAGTAATCTTTCAATTGATACATTTTGAGCACATTACTGTAGATTTTATAAATTTTTTCTGAAAACTGCCGGATGTTTACTAAAATATAAATCACGTTCGGTTGTTTTCTTTCGATTGGTTGTTTCTGGCAAAAAATAAAATGTCATGTGCAACTTATCAGAGTTTAATGTCAATAATAAATCATGAATTTAATTTTCGGAACAAAATATCCAGTGATTTCACTTTCTAAAGAAAATGCACATTATTATTCTTTGCTTTTTTAAATACAGAAATTCAAGACTTGTTCTTGGTCATTTGACCACTTTTAATAATAATAAATACAAACACCATAAAATATAGAATTAAATATGTTTTAAATTCGACATTTTTTTATTGTACCAAACAATTAGTGTACTGTGACCCTACGGGTCCACGGGCCACCGGACACGGGTCCGGTCAACCGGAAGTCCGTTCACGGACCCGGTAACTGT
>JAQFXT010002365.1:0-12448 GCA_034683725.1 Strigamia crassipes
AAAAAAATGCTAAAATCAACAGAAAAAAAAGCTAAAATCTACAGAAAAATAAAAATTTAAATACAAGATTTGAACTTGGAACCAAATTCTCCAAATTCAGACAAACAAAAAACAAACAAAAACAAATTAAAAATAAAAAGAATAAAATAAAAAATAAATAAAAATAAAATAAAAAAAACCAACACCACCATGCGTGCAAAACCCCCTTAAAACAACTCATTTAGCTTTGAAAAATTAATTGCCAAAACGAAAAAAATGGTAGCCGTGTTATCTTTGTCTAAGTCTCTGAATGAATGTATGAATGGAGTTCTTGGTTGTCCCGTCTCCCTGGCCTCCCATTGGCTGAGAGCCGCAGGGCCACTTAAGAGAGACCAGTGGCGTTTCCTCAAGTGGTTGGAGAAGGGAGCAGTCGAGTGAAGGGTGCAGTTGTGACTACGACTTCGGGCCCCGACCAAACTCGACCATCTTTTGTCGTCCCATCCGTCGACCAACAATCGGCACCAAAAATCACAAACCAAACCCGAGATCGATCGATTTATTTATCGCGACAAAGTGGCCGTTTATAAGTGGATTTGGCCTCCTCGAATCGATCATGGAACGGAGTAGGACCGACACCGAGTGCTACAGGCACCGAGCCCCTCGTGAACCCCGCGACCGCCCGAATGAGTGCGGCGCGTCGTGGTCTAGGTGATGGAGATTTTAGTTTGTGTTTGTTAGTGGAAGTTTTTATTTGCGTTTTCTATTGCGGAATCGAAGTTTGATTTGGTGCTAGTCAGTGTTGTGTGGTGTTGTGGTTGATGCTTGTGATGACCGGCTGGAAGATGGGCATAAAGTCTCATAGTCGAAAAGGTATTAGAATTTTTTTTATTTTATTTTATTTTATTTTATTTTTTATATTTTTTTATTTTTATTATTTTTATTTTTTTATTTTTTTATTTTTTGGTGACATAATTAGGTCTTGTCTGAATGAATGGCAAATGGCGCGTGGGAGTGATGAGTCTTTTCTATGAATTGAATAATTAGTTTGGGCGATGTATTGATAGATAAAAAAGAAATGAGATGGAATGTTTTTATTGTGATTAAATGGGGAAATATTTTCGAGGTTTTTTTTTTGGGGGGGAGGGTTTTTTTTTTTTTTATTTTTTTTTTTAGGGGGGTGGTTTGGTTTTTGGAGGATGGAGTTTGGATGGGGGTTTAACGGGGAATTTTATTTGAATAAATTTTAAAATTTTGTTTTGTGGTTGTGTGGAGATATTTTAAAAAAAGTTTTTAAATTTTATTTGGAAATGAAAAAATTTTGTTTGAAAGTGCAAATTTTTTATTTTTAAAAAGCGAAATTTTATTACCAACTTCGTAGTTTTATTACCAGCTTCGAAATTTTATTTAAAAAATTTAAAAAAATATTAAAAATTGGGAATTTTTTTGCTAAAATATTAAAAAATTCATTAAAAATTGTGAATTTTTGCTAAAATATTAAAAAAAAAAAATTATTAAAGAAATTCAAATTTTATTAAAAAAATTCAAATCTTATTAACACGTTCAAAATTTTATTAAACAAATCAAAACTTTTATCAAAAATATCCATACTGTTATTTAAAAATTCATAAATTTTGATTAATAAAGCCAAAATTTTAATAGAAAATTAAAAACTTAAAAACGCATTCATTTATTCATAATTTTTAAAAAAAATTCGAAATTTCAATAAAATTTTCAAACACATTTACTAATCCCCACAATTTACAAACTCCGTGGGAAATACGCACCAACAACCATCTTTACACCAAACTTTAACAAAAATCATTAATGAACAAAAATACCAGACACAAAAAATCTAAAAAATGTCTCCAACAACATCAACAACCTCAAACTCACCGCAATCCCACACTTTTGACACCGAAACAACTCCCTAGAAAATCCAAAACACTCGCGGTTGTGACTAACCGACGGAATGTCGAAAAAACTACTCGCATGAACACACCTATCGGAGAAAAGTATCTACAACGAAATAGGTTGAAACTTGGTTTTATTTGACCGATATTTGATTTATGCCTCGCGAATTCACTTGTCATAACATAATGGACTCATTATGAGAGAGATGTGTGGTGTGGCAAATTCTGGATGACAAATTATGGGTCCTTTGAAATGATGTTCTTTTTTTTTTTTTAATGTGATGACACGCTTTGGTCACTACACCCTCAATAATGTTGCTTTTTGAAGGTCGTTTGTTTATCATCATAATTGTAGATTAGGAGTGAGAAATTTTTTTTTTTTCTAAAATTTTTTTTTCATGGTTTGGAGAGGATGGTTTTTAATTTAAATGATTGTGATGATGATGATGATAATAATAATTTTTATAATATTTGTTTTATTTTTATTTTTTTAATTTTTTTTGTTTAGATATCCCAGCACAAGTGCCACCATTGACTCCAGGGACAAATCAAAAGATGACCCAGGCATTGACAGCCAGTTTTAGCAGCTGGGAGAAGGAAAGGGAAAGACTTACTATGCCTAAAGGTAAAATTTTATTTTAAGCTCTTAATTTTTTTATTTCTAAAATGTAAATTTTTTTTTTTTTTTTTTTTTTGGTTTCTCATGAGTGCTCGTAACCTTTATTTCACTTATTATTAAAAGAAATTAAAGATATGCATCCCAAGGTCAACTTTTCAGACTTTTTTAAAATAAAATGTCTAGAATATTTTGTAAAAAAAATAGATTGGGGGCCCCCAAACTCAAAAGACGAAAGTGGATAATTAGCGTATATTTGTATATGTATATACCGTATTACCCAACATATCGCCTCTCTTGGCCCCGGCTACTATACGTAGCAGTGGCTGTTTTTCAGTATTTTCATTCATTCTACGCTCGTTTTGAGATTCAAAACATACATAGAACAAACGTTACAGCTGTGAAATGAACGTGGAATGTTTCTTCCAAGTTCATTTTTGTTTTTTAGCTGCGGCTGCTATTTGAGGACGGCTTTTAATCGATGAAATACGGTATATACAGTGTGTACAGTAGCGGTCGTTAGTATGTAGACAATGCGTTTTTTTGTCACAAAATCTCCAATTATTTGCCGATTGTTTTGAAATTTTAACCACATACACACATTATTATTGTATATAGCTCTAGTAAATTTCAGATTGATGCAATAATGTGTTTTGGTGTTACGGTTGATTTTGTGTTGTCAACGATCACATTTAAAACGTTAAATCAAAGAAGAAAGTGGTTTAATGTCACAAAATTGGTTACAAATACACTAACATTTAGTGCTTTTAATCCGGCCATGTTTTGTTCGATAATTATAATATCGAAAGATTTTAACAAACGGTTTTTAAAAAAAATCTGCAGTTTGTGCATTTATGGATTTTATTCATTTATGACTGGCCCCGCGCACATGTGCACCGTTGGTATACCTGGATGTGACTATCCGAAGGGTTTTAACGCTGTTGGAGCCTCGAGTTGGGCGACAATTGTTTCTAACAGATGGTAGATGATTATAATATATAGATTGAGTTCTTTGTGATGCGCTTATTCGGCTACACATGTATGGAGAGAAAGTTTTGTGTGGGTGACGCGGCACATGTGCTTTTATTTTGTTCTGGTGGAAATTTCATTAAATGACGAGCCATGGAAAAGAAGGTTAGTGAAAAGTGCCCTTTGCCGAGCGACTGATTGGGTAACCATAGCGACTTGGATAGAGGGACCCCGTTTCCCAGACGAGCGTGTGGAATAAAATGGTAAGAAACGGCGCGCGGATGGGGAGATGAAGAGAGCACCTGCAAGCTGCTAGTTGCTGCTTGTTTTTGGCTTTTCCCCTCTATCTCTATCTCACTCTCTGTCTCTCTCGCTTGTTGGGAGTTATAAATCCGCCTCAACATTTTCCCCCTCTCCACCCCTCATGAGACACTTGCTGTCGCTCTCCACCTTGGTGAGGTTCATGTCGAGTGCTAGAAACTGTCACTTGGTAACTGGGGCTTTGTCGAGTCGCCCACTTGTGAGTGTCGGGTTGCCCAAAGGACTTTCGAGAGGTAAGCTTCAATATTTAAATAATATAAGTGGCCAGAGAATTGGCGATTACGTTTTTTTTTTTTTTTTTTTTTAACTTCAAATTGACAATATTTATTGCTTATTAATATAATTCATATTTGTAAAATATCCAATTGTAAGTTATAAGTTATTTGAAGTTAAAAAACATAATCGTCAATTAGGGGGCTCGGGGCCCATCGGTGAGGAAGGCTTATATTTTTTTTTTGGGACCCAGAGGCCCCGGGATTGTGAAATAATTGAAGGAGGTAATTATTTGATTTTTTGGGGGGCCTGTGGGCCCCAAATCCAACTTTAATTGTTTTATTTTTTAAGTTAAGAATTTGTTTTTATGCATTGGGGCCTTACTGGGGGCCCCAATGCATTTTCCATTTAAAAATCGGCTTTGTTTGGATTGAAAGTGACCCAGATTTATTTCTTGCGGTCATGTAACGGAAGTGAGGAGAGTAATTATGATGCAGAAAGTAGAAGGTTTTGATTAGGTTATTGCAAATGGCGGTTATTTATTTTTTTGTGGGCGAATGTGTTTTATATTAATTTTGTGTGACTTTGACTTACCGCCAACTTGTTTTGATTGCAGATCCTCGGCTGTGGACAGAACAGGACGTGACCAGCTGGTTGTGTTGGGTGATCCGCGAGTTTAGTCTAGAAGGTGTCAACTTGCAGCACTTTGTCATGAAAGGCAAGGACATGTGCGCATTGGGTAAAGAAGCCTTTCTAGACCGAGCTCCACCGTTCATGGGAGATATCCTATGGGAACATCTGGACATCTTGCAAAAAGGTATTACCAATTGCTCCACAAGCACAATTTATTACCGGCTTAAATAATCATGTCTTCGGACGATTCTGGACGAGGCTCCTGGTATACGCAACAATATCCAAAAAGTTGATTTGCACTTTTCTAGATGAAATTGTACTACGGTACAATAAATGTCATTAACTTAAGGCTTTGTCTAAATTCGATTTTTGGCGATTACATTTTTTAACTTGCGAAAACGGATTATGATTTGTAAGTTATTTGAAGTTGAGAAACGTAATCGTCAAATTTCTATTGACGGCGTTGAGGGGTCGCCCGGGTATCCACAGTGGGCGGTTAGTACGCGGAGGATCGAAGTGATGGATTTTACGACGACGGTGGACGTATTTATACATATCGGATTGGAAATAGTGTTCTTCCCTTTCCCTTTCCCCTTTGCAACGAAATGCCTTGTGTTTGTGTATCTATAGGTATTTATTTATTTATTTGGTTATTCCTGCGGACGGACGGAGCAAACGGGATGAAGTTATAACACAAACCTCCAATGTCAGGAAGTTTTTGGGCAATACGATTTCCCTTTTTTTATTTAGTTATTTAGATTTCTATTATTATTGTTATTATTTTGGGATTTTTTTTTCCTTGCTGTAGGGCCCCACAATTCCAATCAAAAAATTTTTATTTTTGAAATTTTTATTTTAGGGATTTGGAAAAGGCTGTGAGAAGGGCTCTTTTTTACCCGTTGTGGGGCCCCATAATTCCATCCAAATAAAAAATTTTAAAATTTTTTTTTTGAGAAGGGCCCCAAATTCGTAAAAACGCTTCTGGGGGGCCCCAAATTGTAAAAACGCTTCTGGGGGCCCCAAATTGTAAAAACGCTTCTGGGGCCCCCAAATTTCGAAAAAAAAAAAATTTTTTTTTAAATATTAGTGTCTCAGACCATAAATACGCCACTGGTGTAAAATCAATTGGTTATGGGGGTATTTGGGTTTATAGGATTTTTTTATGGTCAACCTAGAAATTTCGCTTTGGAAAGAAAAACATTTTTTTTTTTTTTTTTTTAAATGGAAAGTGGGACATTTGTTGGTTTGAAAGGTGAAATGAATTTTATTGGGGGTGTGGGGTGGTCTGGTGGGTTTTTTTTTTTTTTTTTTTTTTTTTTAAATTTATTTTTTTGGTATCCTGGGTGTTGCGTGACGCCATTTTGGAAATTGTGATTGAGATTTGATTTGTATGAATCTCAATTTGCATCATTTGGGTTGCGTGCAGTGATGATGTTTAGAGGAAGTTTGGAATTTTTCCATCGACACAAAATGGCCAGTGGTGCGTTGCATCCACATCCTGACCATCATTTCAGTCCTTTTGTGATTTTTATTCTAAATTTCTCTTTACATCCGTTGGCCTTTTTCGCAAGCTTTTTTTTACTGACGTGTTATTTTTATTATTTATTTATTTATTTTTTTCCTTTTTCCTTGGGTGTTATTCACCTTTTTATTTTATTTTATGGTTGTTAAGGCGTAAATTGTAAAGTTAAAAGTATTGTTAGTTGTTGGAATGTGGAATTGGGATTTGGATAAAGGTTTATTGGGGTGTGGGTGTTGGGAATTGAATGATGGGTTGGGAAGTTTTGGGGAAATACTGTAAGGAATTCGAAGTGTATTTGAAAAGTTCGAAAAGTTATTGGGGTGTTACTAAAACATTCGAAAAGTAGTAGGAAGTTTGAAAAGTTGGTAGAAGATTAGTAAAAATTTGAAAAATTATTAGAAAATTAGTAAAAATTTGAAAAATTATTAGAAAATTAGTAATAATTTAAAATTTTTTTAGAAAATTAGTAAAAATTTGAAAAATTATTAGGAAATTACCAAATCATTTGAAAATTATTTAAAAATTCGAAAAGTTGTTAGGTAATTATTAAAATTTTGGAAAATTGTTAGGAAATTAGTAAAAGTTCGAAAAGTTATCAGGAAATTAGTAAAAGTTCAAAAAATTATTAGGAAATTACTAAAAATAATTCGAAAAAAGTTGGGGCAATACTAGAAAGTTTGAAAAATGCTAAGAAATTCGAAAAATACTAAGAAACTTGAAAAATACTAAGAAACTTAAAAAGTACTAAGAAAGTTGAAAAATAGTAAGAAACTTGAAAAAATTGGCGGGAAAATACCAAGAAGTTTGAAAAACTGTTAAGAAATTACTAAAAATAAAAAATAAAATCGAAAAATGAGTAGAAAAATACTAAGAAATCGAAAAATGAGTAGAAAAATACTAAAAAATCGAAAAATGAGTAGAAAAATACTAAAAAAAAATCGAAAAAATCAGTAGAAAATACTAAAAAATAATTTTGACATTATCAGAAAATAAATTTTTTATCTTTCAAATTAACATTTAAAAAAAAAAATACCAAAAAAATCACCGTAAAATCCACAAAAATCGATAAACAACCAGAAAATTTTGACGAAAACTTCCAACAAAAATTGAAAAAAAATACCTAAATAAAAAAAAATACCAAAACACAAAATCTACAATCTATTCCTCTATCTTATTTATTCATTTTCCATTTCCCCCCTCCCCCACAAAAAAAAAATAAATAAAAATAATAAAACTAAAAATGAACCCAAATTTAAAGTAACATTATCTATCCTGTTGTCGTCCGCTTTGTCCACACATTACATCTCTTTTTTATTCATTTATTTATTCGACAGGAAATGCAATACTCATTGGAGCATTTCATTTTCATACATCGGCATAGCGAAGGAGGCTGCGAGCACATGGCGTTGGGCTGGTTCAAGTTGGGTGCCCCGTAATAATGTCCCACAACCCAACACCATCCAATCACAGCTTCGCCATTCACCAGAATGCTCCTAATATGAACTCGCGGACCCCTCCTACTCATCTTCCTGTTGATGCCACCTTTCCAATATTTCTTTTTTTTTTCCTTTTTTTTATTTTGTCAAATTAATCCGACGCTTTGTTGAGGTGGTTCTTTGCCCTCCTGGTTTCCTCTCGAGTGTGTGTTTTCGGATATTTTGATCCTGGCTTTTCAGTGGTCCGTCTGTGGTGTGCCGCAGATTATTTCACCGGTTACTTTGTTGCTGGATCCGAGATTAAGTAAGTCATTTTGCTGGTTGTTATGGTTAAGAATGAGATTAGAGCGATTTGATTTGATGCGTTTTATGGATTTATTTTATTTTATTTTATTTTATTTTTTGGTTGGGGAATGGTTTGTAAATTTGAGGTGGGTTGGTTTTGGTGGGTTTTTTTTTGTTGGAATGTTTGGTGGTTTGTGGTGAGTTATGTGGGATTAGGTTTCAAGTTTAGTTTGTGTGGGGTGTTTTATGAATAATGTGATATTTTGAAGATTTTTTTGAAGTTTTGTGTGAGAAGTTACGATGTTTGTTTTAATTTTTACTGCATTTTTTTAGGATATTTTGTTTGTTTTCAGTGCGAAAATTGCGGAGTTTTGGATATTTTTTGTGGAATTTGATAAATTTTGGCTATTTTCAAATGAGTTTTTAAAAAAATGTGGCTATTTTGTAAGAGAATTTGGTAATTTTTGCCAATTTTTTAATAGAATTTGATAATTTTTGCAAAGTTTTCAATCGAATTTGCTTTATTTTGGCCGATGTTCAATCGAATTTGTCTGATTTCGGCCGATTTTCAATCGAATTCTCTCGATTTTAGCTATTTTTTAATCGAATTCTTTTGATTTTTCAATCGAATTCTCTCGATTTTAGCCATTTTCTAATCGAATTTTCTTGATTTTAGCCATTTTTCAATTGAATTTTCTCGATTTTAGCCATTTTTCAATCGAATTCTCTCGATTTTAGCCATTTTCTAATCGAATTTTCTTGATTTTATCCATTTTTCAATTGAATTCTCTTGATTTTAGCCATTTTTCAATCGAATTCTCTCGATTTTAGCCATTTTCTAATCGAATTTTCTTGATTTTATCCATTTTTCAATTGAATTTTCTCGATTTTAGCCATTTTTCAATCGAATTTTCTCGATTATAGCCATTTTTCAATCGAATTTTCTCGATTTCGGCCGATTTTTCATATATCTTTCAACACATTTCGCGAAATTCGTCCATCTTCAACAAAATTTGCGCTCTTTCCTTCACTCGATCCAACTAAAATTTCTTCCAAACTCCTATTTACCGCACTTGATCAATCCAAAAAAACCCACTAATCAATTAATTTATTCATTTAATTCCAGACGTCGAACGCGAACGAGCATATCTCGAAAATGTGCCAGCCAACTTCTACGAGTCCATGTGCATGCGCGAATTCACCGAATTTCTCGAACACGGCTACCCGCTGCCCGATCAGAAGGTCACCCCAGTGATGAGCGCCGCGACCACCAACGGTAGCGGAACCCCATCAAACAACCACCAACAACAACAACCCGCCAGCGCCAACCCGACAAACTCGTCCACCAACAGCAACAACAACGCCAACAGCCACAGTCAGCCATACATGGAAGGTATACACAACTAATGACTAACGCATTACAACAATTCATAATAATAATAATAATAATATAATAAAAAAAATTTAAAAAAATGTCTCGTAAAAATTAATCTTTAAGTGACATCTGCACAGCAATTGGGTGCAGGTGTTGATGTGCACTGGTGGCTCTTTCTCTGCATGCTTGATGGGAAGTGGGGCAGGTGCTAGAACACCGGGCTTGAGCCACACATTGCCGCGGAGTGAGAAAGGCTAGTTGGAGGGCAACACACTCGCTGGAGAGTCATGTTAGGAAACCGCCCCGTTAGTTTGTTTTATTCTTGAGTGTTTGGCGGCGAGTGATGTTACCCCGAGAAACGAGGACGGTCGTTTTCTCAGTGCTGGTTTAGGTACGGGACGTGAAGAATGGATTTATATGTGAGATGACATTTTTTTTTTTTTTTTTTTTTTTTTTTTTTTTTTTTTTTTTTTTTTTTAAATGTGGAATGATGAGTCAGTGCGCGAAAGTGGGACGAAATTTGCAAGCGGCCATTTTAGAGGAAATTTAGTTTAGGAGTTGGGTTTTTTGGTGAGTTAGTGAGTAGTTGTGGGGAGGGGTTTTAGGAAATTGGGTTTTTTTTTTTGGGTTGATGTTTTGTGGTTTTTTTTTTGTAAGATTTTATTTTTTAAATTAATTTTCTTTACACTGAAATTTTCATTTCTTTCTCTTAAAACTCATTTTGGCTCAAGAATTCACTTTTTTTCTAAAAAATTGACTCGTTTCTCTAAATTTTTATGTATTTTCACTTTGTAAATTCATTTTTTTACTTAAATTTCACTTTGCTCACATTAAAATTCACTTTTTTCATATTAAAATTTACTTTTTCTATCTTAAAATTTACTTTTTTCATCTTAAAATTTATTTTTTTTTATTTAAAAATTCAATTTTTTATCTTAAAATTGACTATTTACATTTTAAAATTCACTTATTCCATATTCAAATTTACTTTTTTCACCTTAAAATTCACTTTTTTCACATTCAAATTCACTTTTTTCACTTTAAAATCCACTTTTTCATCTTAAAATTAAAATATTTTGTCCAAAAATTAACATTTTTTCAGAAATCAATAACTGTCCTTAAAAATCTAATTAATTTCCTCTAAAAAAAAAAAAAATCTAATTTCCGTCTAAAATCTTATTTCCATTTCCACAAAAAAAAAATCTACATTCATTATCCAACTTTACTTTTACATAACGACACTTTATGCGCCACCAATTACCACAACCAATTACCAAAACACACACAACCTCATACAACGTCTCAAAAATTCCACCAAAAACTAACTCCACAACTCGTTTCGACAGTCCACACACAACTTCGAAACAAATTCCCACAAAACTGTAAAAAAAAAAATCAAAAAAAAAAAAATCTATATCTTGACGATTGACGGGTCGCTGGACACGAGGTTTGTTGTATTTCCAGATTGTCCACTCGACTCGCCAAGTACGACGGTGGAATTGCGTAAATATTCATCTTCAACGACGCCCGTCAATTTCTCCATCAAGGCTCCTCTTCCTGCGGCTCATCCGATAAAAAGGCCGCAAGGTCAGTCCCCGAAATGTGTTTCTGTGTATTTTTGTTTAATGTTCCCTCTTCTCCCGGCACCTCTTAATTGGGGCTTAAAGCGGGAAAATGTTGCACCATGTTTGCCATGGTTTTTTTTCTGTGTTTGTTTTTATCGCCCTATTGTGTTTGTTTTTAAATTACTACACCCTTTTTTTCTTGTTTATGTGTGTCTAGTTGAATGAAATTCCTTTAAGTGTTGGACCACTGACCTTTTGGGTTTTTTTTTTTTTTTTTTTTTTTGGGCGGGGTCGAGGAAATGAACGGGTAATTTGGGTTTAATGAGTTTTGTTTTTGGGGGGATGTGGTTTGATTTATTCGTGGATTTGTTTTGTTTAGGGTTTTTGATGGTTTAGGCGTATAGAAATTTTTTTTAATTGAAAAATTTAATAGGGATTAATTGATAATTCATTAAATCTGTTTTCAAATTTGTAAAAATCCATTAAATCTGCTCCAAAACTTGTAAAAATCCATTGAATCTGCTCCAAAACTTGTAAAAATCCATTGAATCTGCTCCAAAATTTGTAAAAATCTATAAAATTTGCCTTAAAATTTGTAAAAATCTATAAAATTTGCCTTAAAATTTGTAAAAATCTATAAAATTTGCCTTAAAATTTGTAAAAATCTAAGAAATCCGTTTCCAAACTTGTAAAAATTCATGAAACCTGCTCCCAAACTAGTAAAAATGTATCAAAGTTTATGAAAATCCAATCAAATCTGCCCCCAAATTTGTAAAAATTCGTAAAATCTTCCCCAAAATCCATGAAATTTGTTCCCAAATTAGCAAAAATCCATGAAATCTGTTCTCAATCTTACAAAAATATGCCAAATCTTACGAAAATCCCATCAAATCTGACCAGAATCTTTTAAAAAATTTACAAACTCTGACTCAAAATTCGTAAAAATCCATAAAATCTGCTTTCAAACTTATAAAAATTTGCCAAATCTTATGAAAATCCCATCAAATCTGACCAGAATCAAATATAAATCCATTAAATCTCTAGAACTTTGACTAGATTAGTTAAAAATTTGAGATTTACACACAAAACCGCATCAACTTCGCTTTTAGAAAGTGGATATCTTAATCTGCCAGCTGGATATGACGTAATTTAGACGTGGTAGTGGTCATTTTGTCGTTGAGTTTGACCGGGCAAATGATAAAATTTGTGTTGATGATGTCCACGTGACGTCTTAATGGTGTCTCGAAGGGATTTCCACGAGGTTTGTTAGTGGGATTTGTGTTTGGGTACAATTGGGTGTCCTTAAAACAGTTTGGCCTCATGATCTCCATCTTGATGGTTGAGGAAGAGGCCAAGCATGGCCACTGTGCCATGGTATACAGACCTTAGAAACCTAGTAAAGAAAAGGATAGTCATAAGTAGCCAAGCAGAGCGGACGAGTTAACTCTTCCATGCCATCATATATTCACTTCTTTTCACTTTTTGTTGCTTGTTTTCACCAACACTTTCATTTTTTACTTTTTATTTCAACATTATGACCGAAATTTAATGCTGTTTCAATGTTATTTCAACATTATGACCAAAATTCAATGCTGTTTCAATGTTATTTCAACATTATGACCAA
>JAQFXT010002366.1:0-12448 GCA_034683725.1 Strigamia crassipes
TTTGACTCCCTTGGCAAATTTATTTTTGCCACCCTTGGCAAATTCATTTTTAATGCCTTTGGAAAATTCGTTTGTGATGCCCTTGGCAAATTTATTTTTGACGCCCTTGGCAAATTCATTTTTGATGCCTTTGGCAAATTCGTTTGTAACGCCCTTGGCAAATTCATTTTTGACTCCCTTGGCAAATTTATTTTTGCCACCCTTGGCAAATTCATTTTTAATGCCTTTGGAAAATTCGTTTGTGACGCCCTTGGCAAATTTATTTTTGACGCCCTTGGCAAATTTATTTTTGACGCCCTTGGCAAATTCATTTTTGACGCCCTTGGCAAATTCATTTTTGATGCCCTAGACAAATTTGTTTTGTAGTTAGAGATGGCTTAGTGGCGCCCTAGGCAACTGCCCCAATGTCAAGTCGTTCCTATGCCATTGCCCACAACACACCTTGCTCTTGCATTATTATTTCTTACTGCTAGTGTGAATGCCTTAGCGTAAAGCAATTCCAATACCTTGATTTGGAATGAGAACACCTTCAAGTGGATAGAGTACTCCATTGGTAGCCATCTGTTGTTTGCCAGTGAGCACATTAACATCATTTACCAAAAGTCTATCTTCTGATACTCGGATTTTAACATCCGGACCCAATAGCGTGGCAGACCGAGCTCGCGGCGGCAAAATTTCTTGGCAGACAACGTTAGGAAGAATATGGAATTTAAGAATATTTGCCACGCATCCTTCACCCTGTAACAGTTTCTTTCTCAGATCTGCATTCAATTGATCAAACGCTTCATTCGTTGGAACTAAAAGTGTCTTGTGGCCATCTTGCATCAACAATTCCATCAAATTATTTTGTTCCAAAACTATAAAAATTAAAGTTAAATCATGAAATAAGTATAGAACTTAAAGGTCAAAAAGTGGGAATGTCATTTCGCATGCTCAAAGCGCATTAACAATTGTAAAAGCCGTCGGATATATTGTAACATGTACAGACCGCAACGTACCTCGGAGGGCTGGACTGGGAACAAATTTAGTACCGGAAAACCTGGATAGGTCGAGCCACCAGAAAATTTCCGACATCTCGTCGAGCCAGTCCTGCCCTGTGCTTGCGTGTTGGACCCACCAACTTACAGTACGGCAGAGCCCGACAATACCATTTCAATAAGTACCCATGAGTACCCACCACTGACGAACGCCAGGGTCTGCCCACCCACGGCCACCCATGGCCTTGAAGTTCTGTCGCCAGACCACCCATACCCAATTACCCATACACATTTTTAGGATTTTCGCTATTTCGGCGCTTTGGGCGTCGCTACGTCGGTCGCTATTGCGATCGTTTTTCTTTCGTGTCGAGCCGTCAAGCTGACGATCGTCATTCTGTTGATCCTACACGCAATAAACATATGAGGGAAAGTGTTTTACCCACCCACGCTCACCCATAAGATCCAATTGGATGCCCATGCCCACGTATTAACCATGGGTGTGGGTACCCAATGTCGGGCTCTGCAGTATGGTCTGGATGCTTAACAGTATTTACGTGATTTGAAGATTGAGAATTGTGGATTTAGTGCCAAGAGTCGACCCAAAGGTTGATTTATTGGTGGTAGAACATTATTCACTATGTGAACAATGCCATTTGTAGCGTAGTGGTTAGGAGACAGCACCTTGGCACAGTTGGCTGTCATCACCTGTTTGAAAAAGAAACAACAAGTTTCGGACTTGACAACATTTCATCACATTCCACATACAATTACAATGTACTCACTCTGTGTGGTAAGTTGTAAACATTAAGCCTAATGCCAGCATTTTGGTTCTCAGTGAGCAGAACCTTTTCGTCCATAAAATCCGAAGACCTGAGAAATCCAGCGACAACGTGCGATAACACCAAATTGTCATTGCTGTCGGCACTTCTTTTGCGTTTATGCACCATTGGAGTCATCACCACAACCTAAAAAGGAATAGCGATGATTTTTTTGGGTTGGGCAGCCAACGTATTCACTCGTGGAGGGAGGTAGGGTCACTTCATCGCCTCTCGTTTCATCGCCTGTCGTTTTTAGGCGATGAAATGAAGGGTGGATGGAGTGACCCTACCTGATGTACCATTTCATCGCCATTCATTTCATCGCCTAGTGGTGAAACGTATGTGGTCAATACGTCCATTTATTTCATCGCCTGGATCGTTTGACGATGTAATGAATGGCGATGAAATGACAAGGCACAATTGTGGGCCTCTCGAAGTGACCACCGATCGGCGTATCAAGTCACTGAGCGTCACTGTGATGAACGGAGAAGTCGTGAGAGCAACCAACACCAGGAGAGGACTGCACCTGTTACCCTACAAAACCCCACTAGAGTAATTTCAATCTCTCCTATCTCTTCACTAGTCCCCTGGGTGGATGATTAATGCGATAAACGGAATCGGTCCAACCATCCCCTATGTTAGGTTTAGGATGGGAGGAAATGGGATTTCCCTCCTAATGGTTACAATCGAGGAAAATATTGAAAGAAACAGCCAGAAATCTTGAAATCCACAGCAAATCCTGAAATCTTTTGTATATATTCGAAATCTTGAAATCCACAGCAAAGCCTGAAATCTTTTGTATATACTCGAAATCTTGAAATCCACAGCAAATCCTGAAATCTTTTGTATATATTCGAAATCTTGAAATCCACAGCAAATCCTGAAATTTTGAAATCCACAGCAAATCCTGAAATCTTTTGTATATATATTCGAAATCTTGAAATCCACAGCAAATCCTGAAATCTTTTGTATATATTCGAAATCTTGAAATCCACAGCAAATCCTGAAATCTTTTGTATATACTCGAAATCTTCAAATCCACAGCAAATCCCTGACATCTTTAGTAAATCTTCAAAATCGTACAAGCCCCCGAAATCTTAGAGATTCATTAAATTTTACAAATCTCTTAAGCCCCTGAAATCCTAGAGATTCATAAAATCTTACAAATCTCTTAAGCCCACGAAATCCTAGAGATTCATAAAATCTTACAAATCTCTTAAGCCCACGAAATCCTAGAGATTCACAAAATCTGACAAATTGTCTCCCAAATTGTAGCAAAATCTTTCAAGAAATTTGCCCGACACCCTGAAATCTTCAACATTTAACAAGATTTCAAAATCTCGTATGCAATTTCTGTCTACTACAAACTGCGGTCTGTAGAAGAACTTTCTTAATTACCAGACCGAATTATACACCAGTCTAGAGCCCCATGCGTATTAGGGGCCCCCACGCACGACAAAACCCCAGAAACAAAGTTCTCTGTGAGTTAAGTGGGTCCAGTGGCAAATCTAGATTAATTGGGGTCCCACAAAATGCTTAGCGGGCCCTTCCAACATATTTAGCTTACACATGTACGTACATACACTTTTTTCTTCAGGCCCCTGTTGTATCGGAAGCCCCGAAACTAGGTGGCCTCTAAAATACTTAGCGGGCCCCTCATCAAAATACTTAGCGGGCCCCTCATCAAAATACTTAGCGGGCCCCTGAACAAAATACTTAGCGGGTCCCTCATCAAAATACTTAGCGGGCCCCTGAACAAAATACTTAGCGGGCCCCTCATCAAAATACTTAGCGGGCCCCTCATCAAAATACTTAGCGAGCCCCTGAACAAAATACTTAGCGGGCCCCTCATCAAAATACTTAGCGGGCCCCGAGAATTTGTCCCGGCTTCCCCCACTTTTGGCAGCCCTGGTGCCTGGAACTCAAACCATCAAAATGGCCCCTCTGGGCCTCCGTAGTAAGTTGTGATTTCAGTTTCCCTTACATTGTTTTCAAAATCTTCATGAAAACTTTTCAGAGCGAGATCCGTAGGACAGAATAAGGTCAAGTTCTCTTTCTCGAACTTTTCTACCAAACCGGAATAGGAAATCAATTCTGCAAATATATTTCCACCGGCAGCTTTAATGGTCTCTAACAGCGGACTTAGTTCCACTCGCTCGCACATCCCTCGCATGTTTTGTCTCTTGTAACCATGGCAACAATGCAAGGACACTGTAATCGATTTCTGAACACCGCGAGAATGGATCCTGCAGCAAAAATAAATAAATTAAAATCGATCAATCAATTAAATGCTTATTTAACTCACTTTGTGGTGCATTTGAAGGCTAAATCGGTCTCCACACAACTTTTTGATTGGAAATTGAACGGAAATGGCGACGTTCCTTCGTCTACTTCTTCCCGGTCAACGCATACGTTATCGCTGACGAATATCGATTAATCGGTCGACCAATATTTTGTATTTTTTTTGTTTTTAAATATGAAATAAAACTCACCCGTCCCACCAATAGATTTGATGTTGGAAAAATTGGTCGAAGTTCGGAAATTGTGGATTCATTCGGTCGGAATTCGGATTGAAATCTGTGAAAATCGATTTGTATAAATATCGATAATGGATGCCGATGTGCGATATTTACGCGGCATGGGCATGTCGATTTCCATAAATGGATGATGAATCGATTTATCGACTATTCCCGTTACTTCTTCATGATTCGGTCGATAATTACGATTTCTAAAAATCGAAATTGATTTATTTTAATGAAAATAATAATAAAATCGAGCATAATTACTAAAAATAAAAAATTAATACTAATTTCTTGTATTTTAAAAAAAATTTTTTGAATTAAATAATTAAAAATCATGTCTACCTGTTTTTCCGAAACTCATTCCTTTGTGCTTGACCATTATTAGTTAGAAAAATTAGGAGCAGGATAGTTGTAAACCAAATCATTTTGCAAAATGAGTAATTTTGGACTCAGGTCCAGGTTTATATGGAACCAAATCTGGACTTAATATTAGTTTACATTTATTTTTACAAATTGCAGAAAAACAACCATCAAATTGCACTAAATAAATAAAAACAAATGATAATAACACTGTTAAATAAGTCTATGTGTCTTTAAAAACAATTTCACGATGTTATTTACGTTTATAAAACACAAAAACATCAAATTTTAATAGCAGTGGAAATTTTATATCTAAAAATTGATTAGGATGTGTCTAATCAGAGTAATTTAAGTCATTGCTGGAGTCATAGGTCAATGGATCAGTGCTAAAAAGTTTGTTTTTAATAAGAAAATGTCAGTTTGGATGTTTATTCGGTGGAAAAATGTTGTTAATCCAAATTAGGAAGACGACCGGTTGAAGTGTGGGCGTTTTAATGGATGTCTCATCCACCCAACTGAGTAAACCGTTGGAACAGGAAAGAAAAACTGGTTTCCTTTTTTTTTTAAAAGCAATAAATCAGATTCAATCTTTTTTTTATCTAGGAAAATTCAAAATCTTGTCAATATTTACAATTTCAATCAATAAAAACATAAAAATACGTAAAAATTGTTGATATTTTTATCGATGATGATTCATTTTTGTTTAAATAACAAGATAAAAACAGACAATGTATAAATTTATTCCAAATCCCTTTTTATTCACTTTATTTTATTTATGAATCATACAATTTCCTGCAGCTCAATAAATTTTAATACATAACTACACAAACATTTAAAAAATCTTATAATCCCGCGTGAATCTACTGCCGCTCAATAAAATACATCATAAAATGTACTTAATAATACAAGTTAGCATGATTTATTACGTCACTTCTTCGTGAGATCTTGTATAGAACTAATGTTTTGGACCCAGCGAATGAGAATGCGAGGAAACTAACCAATGAAATTCAAACTTGGAGACCGCGTGACCGTCTTTCTGAAGACAGAACAAAAAGGCGAGCAGCTTTGTGTCGGAATTCACTTTGAGATTCGACTTTCGGTGTTGTTTGCTCGCTGCAAATCCCTCGCAACTCGCGTGAGTAACTCTTACATTTTGTCTTTGTTTGTTCGTAGGTAGAAGTGACTCGGATCGACCGAAATTCGGAGTTTATCGCGCTTGTTTGAGTCGTTAGGACTACGAGAGGGTTAAAATGAATCAAACACGACGTAAACAAAGTTTGAGATTGTGTGAATTAATTGTTTTTTTTTTGTTTTTGTCAGGTTTTGAGCCCTAAATTTGAATTTGCGCCCGAGTTTAACTGACATAATGATGCACAACGCATGCGGAGACCAAGCGAAAGGTGAGGCCGGTTTGTTGTTGTTTTGGTGGCGGGAATTTTAATTTCATTGGTTAGTTTTCTCGCATTCTCATTCGATGGGTCCAAAACGTTAGTTCTTTACTAGATCTCGTAAAGAAGTGACGTCAGATAATATGCTAAATAATACGATTTAGTATATTTTATGACTTAGAATGAATTTTGATGCAAATTAATGGAATTTTGAGTTAAAAATGTAAAAACAAATCGATTTTTGTGTGTGGAATTGATTGTTGTTTAAGTTGGGAATTATTGGATGAGGTTTACCGTTAAGTTTTGTTTGGGATTCGTGGAATTTTGCTGGTATTTAATGCTGAAAATGAAATTTTTGTAGAAAATCTGTGCTTTTTTGTGTGAGATATTGATAAGAAAATTTGGCTCGAATTTATTTCATTTCATCGTTGAAAATACGTTTTATATGAAATCGATATGGAATTATGTTTAATTTGTTGGCTTTTGTGTGAGCATTAATGAAATTTCGGTTGGAATTAGTTAAAAGTAATGAAAATTGCCTTAAAATCCATAAAATTTGATGGAAAAAGTGAAATTTTGCCGGAAATCAATTAAACGCTATGAAACTTGGCTTAAAATTGATAAGATTTTGCTTGGAGTCAAGTGAAATTGATGAAATTTTGCTTGAAATTCATTAAAATCGATGAAATTTTGCTTGAAATCGATTAAAATCGATGAAATTTTGCTTGAAATTGATTAAAATCGGTGAAATTTTGCTTGAAATCGATTAAAATTGATGAAATTCGATGAAATTTTGCTTGAAATTGATTAAAATCGATGAAATTTTGTATGAAATTGATTAAAATCGTTGAAATTTTGCTTGAAATTGATTAAAATCGATGAAATTTTGTATGAAATTGATTAAAATCGATGAAATTTTGCTTGAAATTGATTACAATCGATGAAATTTTGCATTAAATTGATTAAAATCGATGAAGTTTTGCTTAAATTTGATTAAAATCGATGAAACTTTGCTTGAAATTGATTAAAATCGATAAAATTTTGTTTAAAATCAATTACAAGTAACGAATTTTGCCTTAAAACTAATGAATCGCAATGAAATTTCATACAAAAACTAAAATTTTGCTTAAAATCAATGAAATTTCAAACAAAAATTAAAAATTTTGCTTAAAATCAATGAAATTTCAAACAAAAATTAAAAATTTTGCTTAAAATCAATGAAATTTCAAACAAAAATTAAAAATTTTGCTTAAAATCAATAAAAATTTAAATTCAAAAAGCGAAATTATGCTCAAAATCCAACAAAACAAACAAAAAAACTAAAAAAAAAAAAAAAAAAAAAATTAAATTTCCCGCCATCCCAAATCCCCAATCGCCCAATCCCAACCCCACAACCCACACGAAACCCTCAATTTCCCACAAACCACCATTCCTCATTACATCACCACGTCACTATTGATCTCCGATGACATCATCCCCTCAGACAAATCAATACCCAACAAAAAAAAACCAAATTAACCCCCCAAAACCCCCCAAAAAAACCCAAAAAAAATCACACAAATAATTAAAAACCCCGAAAAAAATATTGCACCGATTTAAAACGCAAAATGAACGCGAAAACAAAACGAAACGATAATTGTCGCCCGATTGTCTGGCATTGGCGCCTCCTCATTGCTCATTCAGTCTGAGCCTGGGAACTCCCTGCAAAGGAACACTTTGAAAACTCTTCATTTTTCTACCCCCGAAAAAGCCCGAAAAAGCCCCAAAATGATTATCGAGTGGGTCAAAGACTCCATCTTGCAGTGTTTATGTCGTTCCTGCAAATCACACGAAATTCTAGGTAAGAAATTTCGACATTTTGGGCCCATTTTGGGCCCATTTTGGGTCATTTTGATTATTTTTTAAATTTAAATTATTTTTTTATTGGAAAATTTAAAATTTGGGTCTTAAATGCCATTTTGGGTCGAAAAAGGCCCAAATGGGCCCTTAGCCCCGCTTTTCTGCATTACACCGGGCCCATTTTGGGTCATTTTTGATCATTTTATATAATTTTTTGGTCATTTTTTAAATATTCTTTCGTTGGAAAATGTCAAATTGGGGCCCCAAACGCCATTTTGGGCTGAAAAAGGCCCAAAACGGCTTTTCTGCATTACACCGGGGTTTCCATGACGATTAAAGGGATGGGCTTGATGATCAATTGGGTCTTTGGATGGTTTTGAACAGATGGGGTTCATTTGGGCCCGTTAAAGGGGCCGTTTGGTTGTACGGGTGGGGCCGCCATTTTGGATTTTGAAGAAAAAAAATGATTTTTTTTTTGGTAGCAAAAAGATCAATTTTTGATGAAATTTGAACCGGGTTTCATTTTGGGGTCCATTTTAGGGGATTAAAGATGGTGGAGTGGATGAGTCATCATTTCGTAGTTTGGTTATTACAAATTTGTCATTGTGGTTTCAGAGAAATCTATTCTACATGAAGTGCAGTGCACCCAGCCGACGAAGAAAGGCGCTTACATAGGTAATCAAAATGGTGGACTGAAAGAAATTTATTTATTTATTTATTTATTTATTTATTTATTTATTTATTTCTAACAGCGACGGAAATTCGTGCGGCCGAGAAGTCCAAAGGAGGGATGGCCTACGAAGTGATCTTGGCGCAGCCGGCCGCCGAAACCCCGCCGAAGCGCCCCGATTCGCCGCCGAAAGCCAGTCTGTCGGTAGAGGACATCGAAAACAAGCTGAAGGCTGCCAGGGAGCGAAGACAGGTTGATTGACACAAATTTATATGGGCCCTGGGCCCTTCAGGGGCCCCATCATAAGTTTTTGTTTGTTTTAGTTAATTATACAACCGGGGGCCCAAAACATGTCATTTTTTTTTAATTTGGGGCTCCTGCTTTCGGTGGTTTGTTTTGGGGGGGGCCCCCTCATACATTTTTATTTGTTTTATTAATTATACAACCGGGGCCCAAAACATGTCAGGTTTTTTTTTTTTTTTAATTTGGGGGCCCCTGCTTCCGGTGGTTTGTTTTGGGGGGCTCTTATACATTTTTATTTGTTTTATTAATTATACAACTGGGCCCAAAAGATGTTAATTTTTTTTAATTTGGGACCCGTACTTCGTTTAGCTCAGATTGTACCAAAGAAAATTTGGGGTTCCGTGCTTGGGTCGCCAAAAAAAATATTTCCATTTTAGTTCGGGTCGAATAATCTTGTGGGCCCCGGTCTCCTCTTTTCAGGATTTGGTAATAACAAACCTTGGGGCCCATAAGTCTATCTCAGTTTGCACCAATTGGGGCCTCTTGCTTGGGTCTTGTAAAAAAAGTTAGCGACTTGTGTCCCCCTTTTAATTCTGGAAAAATCTTTGGGTCCCGGGCCCCTTGTCACCCTGTTTAAATTTGGTAAACAACTTGGGGTCCCCTGTATCCTTTTGTTTTAATTTATTACAATTTGGTAAAAACAAACCTTGGGCCCATACTGCGTCAAACAAAATTTGGGGCCCACTGTTTAATTCTGAAAAAAAATTTTTGGGTCTCGGGCCCCTTGTCGCCCTGTTTAAATTTGGTAAAAAAAAAACATGGGGGCCTCTGTACCCTTTTGTTTTAAATTGTTAAAATTTGGTAAAAACAAACCTTGGGGCCCATACTGCGCCAAACAGAATTTGGGGCCCACTGTTTAATTCTGGAAAAAAATATTTGGGGTCTCCTGTACCCTTTTGTTTTAATTTGGTAAAATTAGGTAAAAACAAACCTTGGGGCCCATACTGCACCAAACAAAATTTGGGGCCCACTGTTTAATTGTAGAAAAAAAATTATTTGGGCCTTTTGCCTTGTTGGGGGGCCCTGGGTCCCTTTTAGAAGGATTCTGTCAAAAGAAAGCTCGGGGTCCGGGGTCCATAATTAGGGGCCCGGGGCCCGGGGCTTCTTTATGTAACTTGTACTAAATTTTTAAATTTTTTTATTGCAGTCGATGGAACAACAAAAGTTAAACCAATTGGCGGAGAAGATGAACCGAATCGACGAAGTGTCGCAGAAGAAGGCGGAATTCAACAACAACTTTATCAACCAAACCAAAGAACAATTGGAGCTAAAGATGGTGTCCATCAAGGAGAACCGAGAGAGTTATTTGAGCGAATTGCGGGCCAAGCTCAAGGACCATGTAAGCATTTTTCGACCGAAGCGAATTGCTCGTTGCTTAGGGTTAGATCGGATAAGAGCAGAACGAATCCTTAGCTGAATGAGTGACTGAGACGATGTGAAATGTTTTGTTTGATTTTGATTTTTTGATTTATTGATTTGATTTGATTTTGATTTTGATTTTGATTTTGATTTTGTATTGATTGTGTCGCATGGTGTGTTTTTGTGTGTATGAATAGAATAGTCACATTGAGGAGGTTCAGAGGTCGATTAAGAGCCATAAGGAGCAGCTGAGGGAGGATATCGATAAGAAATTGAACAACGCCAGCGAGAACCGCGACGAGAACTTGCAGAAAATGATTACTAAGTTGAAGGAGCATGTAAGATAGATTGTGTTTTTCGTTTATTTATTTATTTATTTATTTATTTATTTGTTTATTTTTGTTTATCAGAGGTCGGATGAGGAGTTGACTACTTGAATGAATTATTAGTATTGTTTTTTTTGGGGTCTAAATTGATTTTATGGATGGAAATTTGAATTTTGTAGTTTTTGGGTCTAAAATTATTTTTTAGACAGAATTTTTTTTTTTTTTTTGATTTAAAATTTTTGTTTTAGACAAAAAATGTCGGTTTTTGGGTCTAAAATTATAATTTTAGACAAATTTTTGTTTTTTTTGGATTTAAAATTTTTATTTTAGACAGAACAAGTAGGGTTTTGGGTCTAAAATTATAATTTTAGACAAATTTTATTATTTTTTTGGATTTTAAATTTTTGTTTTAGACAGAAAAAGTCAGTTTTTGGGTCTAAAATTATCTTTTTAGACAATTTATTTTTATTTTTTGGATTTAAAATCTTCATTTTAGACAGAAAATGTCGGTTTTTGGGTCTAAAATTACAATTTTAGACAAATTTTATTTTTTTTTGGATTTAAAATTTTTGTTATAGACAGAAAAAGTCGTTTTTTGGGTCTAAAATTATCTTTTTAGACAATTTTTTTTTATTTTTTGGATTTAAAATCTTCATTTTAGACAGAAAATGTCGGTTTTTGGGTCTAAAATGATCTTTTTAGACAATTTTTTTATTTATTTTTGGATTTAAAATTTTTATTTTAGACAAAAAATGTCGGTTTTTAGGTCAAAAGTTTGTATTTGAATTGCGGTTTACCTAAAAATTTAATTTTAGACAGAAAAAGTAAGTTGTTGGGATTTGTTTATAGACAGAAAACTTTCGGTTTTGGGTCTAATAGTTTTAATTTTAGACAGAAGAGTTTCATTTTTGGACCAAATATTGACATTTTAGACAGAAAAAGTGTAGTTCTGATTTAAAAGTTGTAATTTTAGACAGGAAAACTTGATTATCAGATCAAAATTTGTCGTTTTAGACAGGAAACTGCACTTTTGGGTCTAAAATTTTTCATTATAGACATAAAAAGTGCATTTTCAAACCAAAAAATTGACATTTTAGATCGAAAATACGCAATTCTGCTTTAAAAAGTGCATTTTAGACAGGAAACTGCGCTCTTGGGTCTAAAATTTTTCATTATAGACATATAAAAAGTGCATTTTCAAACCAAAAATTGAGATTATAGACCGAAAATATGCATTTCTGCTTTAAAAAGTGCATTTTTGCCTCAAATTGACATTTTAGACCGATAAAATGACATTTTTAGACATTTTTAGACTGAAAAATAGCAGTGGGAGTTGACATAACCTCGTTCTACCTCTGGTCACGTGACTTATTAATTTATTCGAGATAAAGTTGTAATTATTTGTTTTTATTATTTTTTGTTTGTTTTTGTTTTGTTTTGATTTTTGTTTCGTTGCATGTGGAATTTGCATGATTGCAGGAAGAGAACATTCTGAAAGTTAGGAAACTTTACGAGGAGAGAATTCAATATTTGGAAGAAAAAGTGACGAAAAAGTTAGAAACGGCTCAGGAAAAACGCGACGCTCAAATCCAGAAAATGATTGACAACATCAAAGAACACGTAAGCGAGTGCTTAACCCGCTGACAAATCGCCCCGACAGTTCGGATTCGATTAATTTATAGAAAAGTTTCAACAAATTTGGGAAAATGTTGAAAAATTTGAGGCAGATTTGAAGAGATTTTGTTTATTGTTGAATTTTTTTGAGGAATTATTTGGAGATTGATGAAATTGCGACAATTTTTGATGAAATTGCGACAATTTTTGATGAAGTTGCGACAATTTTTGATGAAGTTGCGACAATTTTTGATGAAATTGCGACAATTTTT